>VCRD01004020.1:14910-51546 GCA_006783055.1 Trinorchestia longiramus
CATTGCAGAAGCAGTGTCTTCAATACCCCCTCGCCGCCCCCCTCTGAACCCCCACCCAGACACCCTGCTCCTCAGTGGACTGGAACCCTCTTACATCACCAAACTGTCCAACTTTGTCAACATTGGCGAGCGTTGCAACGTTGCCGGTTCTCGTCGTTTTTGTCGCCTCATCAAGGACAATAAATACGACCAGGCCATCGCTGTGGCAAAGCAGCAGGTGACTGGGAGTGTCTGTGATGGTTTGGGTTGATAATTTAGATAGTCAAAGCTGACTGAGAGTTTCTGTTATGATTTGGGCTGATAGTTTAGATAGTCAAAACTGACTGGGAGTTTCTGTGATGGTTTGGGTTGATAAATGGAAACTTAATAACCTTGTAACAAATTTCCTGTTCATATGACGGGGTACCAGATGAATCTAAGGATCTAGTATGTGATCCTAATACAGAGTCAAAATTATGAATATTTTGTTGAGAAATTTCTTGTTTTTGTGAATTATATTTAGTAAATAAATTTGATAGAAGGCAAATTTTTAAATTTTCTTGCGAAAAAAATATAATTTGTGATTGAAAATCATGTGTCGTACATGAACTAGAAATTTTAATAAGCAAAGCTACTTCCTGTAATGTCAGATGGTATCACACATATCATTAAGACATGCATGACATACATGACATCATGACATACATGACGTACATGACACCATGACATACCTGACATCATGATACTCTGATACCATTATTATCTGCATTACATCATGACATTACATCTTTGACATGACGTCAAGACAAACATGACATCAAGACATGACATCTAGACAACATCAAAACATGTATGACGTCATGACGTGATATCAAGACATATATAACACCGTGACATGACATCATGGCATACATGACGTCATGATACTAATCATTACCTGCATGCTGGGCAGGTGGAGAACGGAGCCCAGGTGCTGGATATCAACATGGACGAGGGTTTGCTGGACGGTTGTGCTGCCATGACGAAGTTCCTCAACCTCGTCGCTACTGAGCCTGACGTGTGCAAGGTGTACTTCGTCGTTCCTGTTCACCTCATAACTCGTCACATCACTAACCATAATTCCGCTATATAATAATACACAGTTTGTTGCTTGCTTGCTTGGTCAGTCTCTCTGTGATGCTTTCAAGGGTTTAAATAGATGGAAATTCGGTAGGGTGTACATGTATTGTAAGCATTGTATTGTGGATACCAAAGGCACATCCTTCAATGTGGAAACTCCTTCGCAAAGCCCGCGTCCACTGGCAAATCAAACGAAAAATTCAGTAAAAAAACACGTGAATTTTTTCTTGTTCATGTTTACTAGTAATGATGTAAATGATTATAATTACAGTCGTTATAATAATAATTATTGTGAACATTAAAATGATAACATTAATAATTGTTGTTATAATAGCAATCCCAATAATAATGATTATCATAGTACTAATCACACGTACAATATTATTGATAGTTCATAATAAATATTAATGATAATGATAATTACAGTAGCAGTAATGATATTAATAGGAATGTGGAAGTAATATTACTAACAGTAATATAATATTAGTAATATAGCCATGATACAATCGTCATTAACACAATGAAACTAGTCATCGTTAACACTTTAAAATAAAATAATACAGGCGCCATTTTCGCACGATGAACACAATCAACGTTCACAGTTTGTAATTATTTGTGTTGAATTATTTATTATTTGTGTTGAATTACTATTTGCTATTATTTGTGTTGAATTATTATTATTCATTATTTGTATTAAAATATTGGTTGTAATTATTTATGTTGAATTATTAGTTGCAAGTAGTGTTGAATTAGTATTGGTTATTATTTGTGTTGAATCCTTATTATTTATTATGTGTGCTGAATTACTATATGCTATGATTTGTGTAGAATCATTATTTGCTGTTATTTGTATTGAATCATTATTTGCTATTATTTGTGTAAAATCCTTATTATTTATCATGTGCGTTGAATTACTATATGCTTTTATTTGTGTAGAATCATTATTTGCTGTTATTTGTATTGAATCATTATTTGCCATTATTTGTGTTGAATCATTATTTATGGTTTGTGCAGGTGCCCCTGTGCATAGACTCGTCAGACTTCTCTGTGGTGGAGGCAGGCCTGAAGGTTAGCCAGGGCAAGAGTATCGTGAACAGCATCTCCCTGAAGGAGGGCGAACGCGACTTCATCAACAAGGCCAGCCTCGTCAGGCGCTACGGCGCTGCAGTTGTCGTCATGGCCTTTGATGAGGACGGACAGGTGAGGGCAGGTGTACCTGCAGGTGATAGGAGGTGAGGGCAGGTGTACCTGCAGGTGATAGGAGGTGAGGGCAGGTGATAGGAGGTGAGGGCAGGTGTACCTGCAGGTTAGCTAGTGCAAGACCTACAGATGTACATCTACTGGCGCTTGAGTGCTTAGGAAACTTTGAAGAAAAAAGAATTCGTGGACTTGGCAAAAGTTTTGACGGTTGCAGTAGACGTGTGAGAGAAGAGGACTTGTTGGGAACAGGTCTTGTGCTACAGTGGGGTAGTTATTTGACTGAATTTCGATATTTGCTGGGAGCACAGTGCACTAATATGCGAGTAGTTGTGGAGTACAGTATACTAGTATGTGAGTAGTTGTGGAGTTCAGTGTACTTGTATATAAGTAGTTGTTTAGTACAGTGTACTAGTACATGATTATTTGTGACATACAGTGTGAGTACGTACCGTTTTATTTAGCGTGCGAGATATCCAAGAAAACCAAAATCTACTTCAATGTTACCTTGTTCCAGGCGACGACTGCTGAAGACAAAGTTCGGATCTGCCAACGTTCGTACGCCCTGCTGACCTCTGCCGTGGGCATGGACCCCCAAGACATCATCTTCGACCCCAACATCCTGACCATCGCTACTGGCATCGAGGAACACAACGTCTACGGCATCAACTTCCTGAAAGCGACCAAGGAGATCAAAGCGACGTGCCCTGGGTGTCGCATCAGCGGAGGTGTCAGTAACTTCAGCTTTTCCTTCAGGGGCATGGAGGCTGTGAGGGAAGCCATGCACAGCGTGTTTCTGTACCATGCTATCCAGCATGGCATGGACATGGGCATTGTCAATGCAGGTTGCCTGCCTGTGTATGATGACATAGAGCCCGAGTTGCTAAAGCTGTGCGAGAGTCTGCTCTTCAATACTGACCCTAATGGTGAGGATGCTTCGTATACCTGTGTGGTTGAGTCCTTGTAGTGAGGCTTGATGGCGATTTATCCTTGTGTATTCTATCCATCTGAATTCTATCCATTTGAATTCTTTCCTCCTGAATTCTATTCGTTTACATTTTTTCCACCTAAATTCTATCCAACTGGATTCTATACATCTGAATTTTATTCATCTGAATTCTTTCTACCTGAATTTTATCCATCTGAATTCTTTCCATCTGAATTTTATTCATCTGAATTGTATCTGTGTGGATTTTATCTGTGGGGCTATTATCCATAAAAATATTATCCATGTGCATTTTATTCGTGGCTCGATATTCATATTAAGTGAGCATTGATAATCCAGCCATCGTTGTTAGAATGGTAGTGGCTATTTTAAAGTTATTGTATGCTATCACTTCATCATTGAAAACAAATCTTTTATCATTTCACCCACATATATGGTGTGTTGACCTCCTTCCATGCAAAAACAACACACTTCACAGCACAATGCTTGTACTACACTCTTTTCTTCATTAAAACTGATTAATTTTGATGATCGCACGTTCTTTCTGGTACGTTGATTTTTCGTTGAAATTTTCTGCTTGTACAACACGTTCTCCTTTTCCAAAACTCCATACAGCATTCGTAGATTTTCCTTGGTTTTCATTAGTGCTTTGAATTATGATAACATTTGGTTTGACAGGCACAGAGAAACTCCTCCAGTACGCTCAGAACTTCACCAGCGCCGGCAAGTTGAGCGCAGCGGTGGAAGACTGGAGGGGCAAGCCGGTGGAAGAACGCCTGGTGTACTCCCTGGTGAAGGGGGTGGATCAGTACATTGTGGGGGACACAGAAGAAGCCAGGCTCAACACCCAGGATTACCCCAGGCCTCTGAACATCATCGAGGGGCCCCTCATGAAGGGGATGTCCACAGTGGGTGACCTCTTCGGCGCTGGCAAGATGTTCCTTCCTCAGGTGTGTCCAGAGTCCAAATTTTGGTGTTTTCTTTCCTCAGGTGTGTCCAGAGTTCAAATTTTGGCGTTTTTTTCCTCAGGTGTGTCCAGAGTCCAAATTTAGGTGTTTTTTTCCTCAGGTGTGTCCAGAGTTCAAATTTAGGTGTTTTTTCCTCAGGTGTGTTTAGAGTTCAAATTTACCTATTATTGACTTAATTTTAGCGTTTCATCACTGGCTGACGAAAGGTTTTATTTTAGGTTTTATTAATGGTTGATCAAGTCAAGATGGAATTCATTTATGACTCTCAAAAAGTGTACGATTAATTTATGGCTAATGAGTTGGTATGCGATTCATTTATTACTGACCAAAGTGAGTGTGTCATTCATTTATGGCTGGCAAACACTGTTATGTGATTCTTTTATTGTTGGCTAAATTTAATGTGGTATTTAGTTATGGTGCATTTATGGGTTACATGACCCTCACTATCAGACATGTTCTCTATTCGTAATATATGTTTTACTAGTAGCGATAGTTTAAGTGCACATGAATTAACCTCGTCCCGTTTCTCTCTTGAAAGAAAGAATATTCCTTATCGGAAAATAACTTTCTGACAATAGAAATTGCTATGTGTCTTTCTTATCTGAAACCCTGACATCATTTTCCTTTACTGGAACTGCAGAAATTTCTTGCTTAAAGGCTTCTTCTTCGTAAGAAATTGTGTAATTTTCATTCTTATTTTAACTTTTTTTATTTATGTCTGATGTCGCGTGCTAGATGTAACTCATGTAGTCACACTACTGGTGATGATCAGTCTTGGCTGATCACCACATGATCAATCTAGGCTGATCACCACATGATCAATCTATGCTGATCACCACATGATCAATCTAGGCTGATCACATGATCAATCTAGGCTGATCACCACATGATCAATCTAGGCTGATCACCACATGATCAATCTAGGTTGATCACCACATGATCAATCTAGGCTGATCACCACATGATCAATCTAGGCTGATCACCACATGATCAATCTAGGCTGACCACCACATGATCAATCTAGGCTGACCACCACATGATCAATCTAGGCTGATCACCACATGATCAATCTAGGCTGATCACCTCATGATCAATCCGGGAGAATCCCCTTAATGTATTGCGGATGATTTCCTCACCAGTGCTAGGTAATCCCATCAATTCTAGGTGATCCCATGAATCCTAGGTGATGTCCTCTCTAATATTAGGTGATGTCCCCACTAATATTTGGTGATCTCTCCACTAATATTAGGTGATCTCTCCACAAATGCTAGGTGATCTCTTTGTCAATATTAGGTAAACTCCCCACCAATCCTAGGTGATCTCTTTGTCAATATTAGGTAAACTCCCCACCAATCCTAGGTGATCTCTTCGCTAATATTAGGTAAACTCTCCATGAATCCTAGATGATCCCACGAATCCTAAGTAATCCCACGAATCCTAAGTAATCCCACGAATCCTAGGTGATCCCACGAATCCTAGGATACCGCCACCTGTCACTCATTCGGTGTAGCACAAGTGAACACGTCATGCTGGGCAGGTGATCAAGTCAGCGCGGGTGATGAAGAAAGCTGTGGCTCACCTCATCCCCTTCATGGAGGCTGAGCGCCAGCAGCTGCTGCTGGATGGAGGCCAGGAGGTGGAGGTGGAAGGTAAGGAGGTGGAGGTGGAGGAGGAGGTGGAAGGTGAGGAAGAGGTGGAGGCGGAGGAGGAGGTGGAAGGGGAGGCGTAGTCCTTTAGGAAGGGTGGAGGTTTGGAAATTGAAGGTTGTAGGTGGAGAAGATTTGAAAAGGTTGGAAGATTTAGAAAGTTTGGAAGATTGGGAAAGTTTGGAAGATTTGGAAAGTTTGGAAGATTTGGAAAGTTTGGAAGATTTGAGACGTTTGGAAGATTTGGAATGAAGAGGGTCGTCTTTTAGGAGGAAGGTTGAGGGGTCATCCTTCAAGGCCAGTAGCTGCTTCATGGATACCAGGTGGAGGAAGAGGAGGAGGAGGAGGAGGAAGGGGAAGGGGAGAGGCCGCCTCTTGGGTGCTGTGTGGGGCTCAGGCCCAGTCGTGGTCTTGGTTTGGTGGGAGTCGTGTGTTAGGTTGGGGTTGAAAGGGCTGAATGACCTACTACATGTTATTAATTTTGAGGTAGAAATTAATGTTTAACCTGCTACATGTCATTAATTTTGATGTAGAAATTAATGGTTAACCTGCTGCAGGTCGTTCATCATCAACTTTTCTTTCACTTGAAACATCAATAATTTGGTACGTAGGCCTAAATTTTTCCCTTATCGCGTTTTATATTCTCATAAACTTTTTGCTGCGTGTTTACAAAATTTACCAGAGTTTTCTACATGATAGCTCTCAGATGTAGGCGCTAATTCTACCTACCATCTCAGAAACGAACATTCCTTAAATTTCGGCTACCACTACTTAGTCCTTTTCGGACCTCAAGTGGTCCATAGGGCAGCAATGAATCTCCGCCGTTCAGTCCTTCTGGGTGTCATAGCTTCCACCTTTTCTATACTGAGACCATGCGCTCTCATGTCTCGCTGGATTGTCCTACGCCAGGTGTCTCTTGGTCTACTGACTCCTTTTCTTCCCTTAAAATTTAAGTATCATTTCCTACTCAGGGTATCATTACTGAGATCGCTGTTGTGGCTGCGGTGGTTAAACTAGGAATATAATAATAATTCGTACTCTTCAGACGTGAACAGCCGGTATGCAGGCACGGTGGTGCTTGCTACAGTCAAGGGGGACGTGCATGACATCGGCAAGAACATCGTGGGTGTGGTGCTTGGCTGCAACAACTTCAGAGTCGTAGACCTGGGCGTCATGTGTCCTATGGAGAAAATCCTCGCTGCTGCTGTGCAAGAGAAGGCAGACATCGTCGGTCTGTCAGGTGAGGTAGCTGTAGCAGGCTGTGCTACACAGGGTGTCCAGTAAGACAGCTGTAGTGGGCTGTGCTACACACGGTGTCCAGTATGGCAGCTGTAGCGAGCTGTGCTCCACAGCAGCGGTATCTCGTGAGGCAGCTATAGAGGGCTGTGCTACACAACAACGTTGTCAAGTAAGGCAGCTGTAGCGGGCTGTGCTATTGGTTAGGGTGTTCATAGTTGTCCAGAGTTTGTGATTACATCCTTGTAGATGATCTCAGTCTGTAACAGCAGTCATTGAAATACTAATAAATTGCCCGGAGATATGAATGCCACTTACACTGTCTGAGCTTTCAAAGTCACAGAATTTTGTTTATGGCAGATCAATTTCATAAATGGAACGAGTTTTTGAGTAAACACATGAAATATTTTTTGTAGAATGTAAGTATTTATATAAAGTAGAGCATATATAAAGTTAATTGTTGCACTTTGACGCTGCCCTTTTCCCCATATTCTAGTACCAAAATCTTGATTACTTCTAGGCTTGATCACGCCATCTCTGAGCGAGATGACCACCGTGGCAGCAGGGATGGAGAAGGCTGGTTTGAACGTCCCTCTTCTTATTGGGGGTGCCACAACATCCCGCACCCACACCGCTGTCAAAATCCAGCCAGCGTACTGTCATCCAGTAGTCCACGTGCTGGACGCATCCAGAAGCGTAGTGGTGTGTTCATCTCTCCTGGATCCGAACCTCTACTTTGATTTCTACGAGGAGCTAAAGGAAGACTACGCGTCTATACAGGAGTCTCACTACGAAGGCCTCAAGGATAAAAAGTATTTGTCTTTGTCTCAAGCGAGGGCCAGGAAACCAAAGCTTGACTTGTCTCTTGTGCCAAAGCCCCCGAGTTTCTACGGCACTAAAGCCTATAATGATTTCCCCATTGAGGTTTTAGAGAAGTTTATCGACTGGAAGCCATTCTTTGATGTGTGGCAGCTGAAGGGGAAGTATCCTAATCGAGGATATCCTAAGATCTTCAAGGACAAAACAGTTGGTAAGGAGTGAATGAAATTAGCCTATATAAGCCAGGTAGTGGGGCTTGAAATCAAGTTTTCCTAGTAGATGTTGGTAGTGGAGTTTGAATAGGACTTCAGTTACGTAGATGTAAATAGCAGAGTTTGAATAGGACTTTGCTAAGTAGATGTAGGTAGTGGGGCTTGCGTAGGACTTGAGTTTACCAGGGCATGTACAATATTGTTATCTTTGTGGAGAAATTAGGAACTTTGATTTTTTCGGTTTACTCGAGTGCACACAGTGACGCTTTGATATCAATAACGCACACAGTGACGCCTTAACATCAAGAAGTAACTCATTTATTCACCAGGGGAAGAAGCAAAGAAAGTCTTCAACGATGCCCAAGCTCTTCTTCGTCGCATCAAGAAGGAAAAACTGCTCAAGTGTAACGGCGTGGTGGGGCTGTACAGAGCCTGCAGTAAAGGCGATGATATTCTCCTTAAAGACGACCAAGGCTACACCTTAGAAACCCTGTATGGCCTTAGACAACAGGTGAGTGCACCTTCGAAACCCTGTATGGCCTTAGGCAACAGGTGAGTGCACCTTAGAAACCCTGTATAGCCTTAATCAACAGGTGAGTGCACCTTAGAAACCCTGTATGGCCTTAGGCAACAGGTGAGTGCACCTTAGAAACCCTGTATAGCCTTAATCAACAGGTGAGTGCATCTTAGAAACCCTGTATGGCCTTAATCAACTGGTCAGTGTACCTTAGAAACCTTGTATGGCCTTAGTCAACTGGTGAGTGTACCTTAGAAACCCTGCATGGACTTAGTCAACAGGTGAGTGCACCTTTGAAACCCTTGTATGTTGAAGCTGTTCTGGTGAAATGGCCATTAATTTTGTGTTTGATGAAATAATTTGATCAGCTATATTTGGTGATCGATTTTTGATGGGTTACATTTAATCAGCTATACACAATGAGCTGAATTTTATGACATGTATTTGATGAGCTACATTTGATCCACATTTGATGAACCACAATTAATGAGCTACATTTGATGAACCACAGTTGAGGAGCTACATAGGATGGACTATCTTGGATGCCACATTTGATGAGCTATTAGGTTGTTACAGAAATAATGGCCGCTCGAAGGCCAACGCATGCTTCTGAAATCGGCCATTATTTTTGTAACAACCTAATAGATAGACTGGATTCTATTTGATGAACTATGTTATGCGCTACATTTGATGAGCTGTATTTGATGGACTATGTTATGCGCTACATTTGGTGAGCTGTATTTGATGGACTATGTTATGCGCTACATTTGATGAGCTGTATTTGATGGACCCCGTGGTTGCCCCAGCACTACAGGGAATCGGACGACCACTTCGCTTGTCTCGCTGATTACGTTGCGTCTGAGGAGAGCGGAGTCCCCGACACCGTGGGGCTGTTTGCGGTCACTGCTGGTCACGGGGTACACGAGATGTGTCAGAGGTACGCAGGGTACACGAGATGTGTCAGAGGTACGCAGGGTACACGAGATGTGCCAGAGGTACGCAGGGTACACGAGATGTGTCAGAGGTACGCAGGGTACACGAGATGTGCCAAAGGTACGTAGGTTTTTAGTCATGACATTTTTCTCTTTTTCTTTCATTTTTAGTGTTTTATATTGGATAGAAGAAAAATTACAATCTGGCGTCAAGTTTTCATGTAAAATTTTGTTCTCAAACTTAATTTTCGCCACTGGTTGCTCTACTTCACAGGAGATGTCCAGTTAATTGTCCTACCACAGACACCGTTGAAGTAAAAAATTATATATCTATCTTGTATCACTGTGACATCACCTTGTGTGTGCGTCAATTGCTAATGATAATTATTTAATGGAAAGATAATGAATGGGTTAACCTTTCTCAAAATTAATAGAGCCAATAATAACCCTGTGTCTTTCAGCAGCTAAGTACAGGCATTCACGAAGTCTAGGTCTATTATAGGTCACATAGGTCTATCATATGTAGATGCATTAGTGGTCAGATAGAGCCATTAAAGATCTATTATAGGTCATATAGAGCTACTGTAGATTTATTATTGGTAATATTAATTCATTAGGTATCACACAAACTCAAAGATCTCAAAAATTAATCATACATCACGAAAATTCATTACAGGAATCACGAAACTATCATATGTCACTTGAATTCATCGTAGTTCACACAAATCCACCGTAGGTCACATAAATTCATTATAGGTCACATAAGTCTATTATAAGTCACATATATTTTCATGAAAGGTCACATAAATTCATCGTAAATTACATAAGTCCATTATAAATTCCATTGGTATGTCTACGATGAGTCTCTTATGTTAACGATGGGTCTATTATAGGTAACACGGGTCCATGCTAGACCATATAGGTCCATGCTAGACCATATAGGTCCATGCTAGACCATATAGGTCCATGCTAGACCATATAGGTCCATGCTAGACCATATAGGTCCATGCTAGACCATATAGGTCCATGCTAGACCATATAGGTCCATGCTAGACCATATAAGTTCATGCTAGACCATATAGGTTCACGATACACCATAAGTTCTATGATAGGCCATATGAGTCCATGATACACCATATAGCTCCACGATAGGTCATACAGCTCATATTGAGACATACCCACGCTGCACGGTAGGTGTTGTGGTGGCAGTGCCTAAATTAGGAAAATGATAATGCACGCTAGGTGTTGTGGACGCCAGGTGTCTCCTCAAATGAATAAATGCATTTATTCATTTTTTCTGTGTAATTTCTCCCATGTTATTACAATGGGAATCCCCCTTATATACTGGTAGTTCAATCCGCAGACTTTCAAGTATATAGATTCTTAACCGCTGAAGTTAAATCCGTAGACTTTCTGACTATGTCTGAGAATCTGTTGCTTTAAGTTCTTTTTTCAAATGCAGGATTTTAAAACCCGTTATTTTTAAGGGGCACACACACACAAGTGTAATAATAATAATGTACGCTAGGTTCGAGGAGGAGCATGACGACTACAACATCATCCTGACGAAGGCGGTGGCGGACAGACTAGCTGAGGCCTTCGCTGAACACCTGCACCAGCTGGTGCGCACCTGCGACTGGGGCTATGAGGCTGCAGGCGACACCTGTCCTCAAGACCTGCACAAACTCAAGTACCAGGTGCGTGGTGGTACTGGTGGACATGTACCAGGTGCTTGGACATAGTGGACCTTCACAAACTCAAGTACCAGATTTGGGGTATGGTTGTTTGAAGATCCAACGCTTGGATCAAACAAATGCTGCTGTACCGAGGTAATGCTTTAGTCATCTCTGTAGTATAAAGTTGTGCTTCCCTTAAGAATATAGCTGATTATCATCACTAGATAACACCAAAGTTGTAGTACAGTGTTGGTGTAACTCAAACCTGTTGGTTGTTTAGCGCTGGATGAGACGTATTGTTCATGGAAGTAGTGTTGAAGATGACGAACTAAGATGATGGAAAATGTGTTATCTTAAGAAAATTCATGTTCATATCCATACCTCATGGGAGCCCTCCAGTTTATATTTTATGTGCGTTACTTAAGACATAATTTGTGTTTATTTCCATACATCAGCATCTTTATGTTTGTAGTTCATTACTAGGAAACTAACCTCTCTTCAGAGCGAAATCATAGGCTTCATAAGGTGCTGCAGCAGGATGATAAGTTATGATAGCTCAACGCTCTAGCACTCAAGTACTCAATACTCAAATCTCAAGATGAGGGCTATTATAATCATACACGTGTCCTTATTCTCCTGTTGTGTTAGCACATAAAAACACCATATGTTCACGTCTTACGTCTCCCACACGTTCACGTCTCCCACACGTTCACGTCTCCCACACGTTCACGTCTCCCACACGTTCACGTCTCCCACACGTTCACGTCTCCCACACGTTCACGTCCACCACACAGGGCGTGCGGCCAGCACCGGGTTACCCCAGTCAGCCTGACCACCGTGAGAAGGTCACCATGTGGAGACTCCTGGACGCGGAGGAACTGTGTGGCATCTCCCTGACGCCGGACAGCCTCGCCATGGTGCCTGCGGCGTCTGTGTGTGGTGTGTACTTCGGGCATCCCAACGCTGAGTACTTCAGTGTGGGCAGGATCACCAGGGAGCAGGTCAGTCAATTACTCGTTTATGAAATATTGTTGATTCTTTTGATAACAGAAGGATAATTACATTGGAATCACGTGGTAATGGTGTTTGCTGGATAAAATAATGTGATAGTGGTGTTTTAAGGCTAAAATGATAACGTGATAATGGTGTTTGTTGCCTTAAATAATAACGTAATAATGGTGTTTGTTGGCTTAAATAATAACGTGATAATGGTGTTGGTTGGCTGAAATAGTGACGTGATAATGGTGTTTGTTGGCTAAGATGAATCTTTTTATCATTGAGTTAATTGGGATAATGCATGAATGGGTCTCCAAGTAGCATTTCTTGGTTATAATGGAACCTTGTTTTTTGGTTTGTACAGGGCAAATACAAAGGACTAACTTACCTTTACCTACCATACCCTTACCTACCCTTGATTTTATAAGTTGTCTCTTCATTTATAAGATGTCCCTTCAATATATAAGTTTTCTCTTCATTATACATGTTGTCCGCTTCATTATATGAGTTGTCCCTTCATTATGAGTTGTCCCTTCATTATATAAGTTATCCCTTCATTATACGAGTTGTCCCTTTATTGTATAAGTTGTCCCTTCATTATACATGTTGTCCCTTCATTATATAAGTTGTCCCTTCATTATATATGTTTTCTCTTCATTATACATGTTGTCCGCTTCATTATACGAGTTGTCCCTTCATTATATAAGTTATCCCTTCATTATATAAGTTGTCCCTTTCATGATTTAAGTTTGTTCCTTTCATTATGTAAGTTACCCTCTTCATGATTTAAGTTTATCCCCTTCTTATTTAGCTCTGCTAGATTTTGTTGTAGTTAACCTGGCTTTTCTAAGTTCTTTACTTGTGCTAGTTGTGTGGTCTACTAACATAATTAAAACTAATACTCCATTAATACCTACAGTTATAATACTCAATTAATACCAATACAGCTATAATACTCAAATAATACCAGTACAGCCATAATACTCAATTAATACCAGTACAGCATCAATACTCAATTAATACCAGTAGAATAGAATAGAATGAGGCTATAGGAACGAACCTTTGGGCCCATTCTTGGGTCGGATAATTACTTCGATAATTATTCGATTGTTTACCCAAGTCCCATGCCGTATTTCTAGCCGCGTCAACCATGTCGGCAGCGGGATTCGAACCCGGGTCTTTCCGCTCGCAAGCAGATTCGCTCACCAGTCGACCAAGCTGGTGATACCAGCACAGTTACCCTCCAATACATAAATATAAGTCAGCTGTCGGGGAGCCAGATCCCATTAAGACTGATAGACCAGGTACCATCAAGACTAACAGACCAGGTACCATCAAGACTAACAGACCAAGTACCATCAAGACTAACAGACCAGGTACCATCAAGACTACACTCATACCTCGGTTTTACGGATAAAAAGGGGGAACACCGGTCCGATAGTCACGCTTGTCCGAAGCTTCCGACAGATCTGTACGGAGAACGGTACGAGTGGCTAATATCAACAATAACATTATGAAAGAGAAAGAACTGTACTTTTAATCAAGTACACCGTCCAATCTGACACTGAAAAATACCTATACACTGTAAATAAAAAAACATAAAGTAAATTCAACGTTCTTAATATAAAATTAGACTTACTTTCAAATAAAGTCCGACTTTCAAATAAAATTGGAAGCTCCACAATTTGTCCGTAGGTTCCGAAATCCGTTAAATCTGGGTCCGTAAAACCGAGGTATGAGTGTAACAGACCAGGTACCATCAAAACAGGTGGAGTTCAGGTTTTAATACCTGTGATGTCAACAGGTGGAAGACTACGCAGCAAGACAAGGAAGTGATCCAGCGACTGTAGAGGCCTGGCTTGCCCCTAACCTGGCCTACGCCTCGTGAGGGGGCAGGTCCCTTACCTGGCCTACGCCTCGTGAGGGGGCAGGTCCCTTACCTAGCCTACGCCTCGTGAGGGGGCAGGTCCCTTACCTGGCCTACGCTTCGTTCGGGGGGAGAGCAGGTCCCTAACCTGGCCTACGCCTCGTGAGAGGGCAGGTCCCTAACCTGGCCTACGCCTCGTGAGGGGGCAGGTCCCTTACCTCCTGGCCTACGCCTCGTGAGGGGGGAGGTAGGGAGGCTTTGACCTGTTTTCACCGGTTTTTCCTCATCAGTTCCAGCAGTTGTGGATTCTGATCCTGGAAATCATGAATTTCGGTAGTTAAGAAGTTTGGTAGGCAGGAATGTTGGTATGCTTGAATTTTGATATTCGGGAATTTCGGAAATCGGGGATTTTCAACATTCAGATCATAAATTTCGTACAGGCTGTTGGTTAAAATATCCTCTAGTACTGGGCGACTTAAAAATTTTTACCAAAATTTTATTGTTATTTATTGATATCTAGAATAGCAATTGCTAGCGTAGGATGGATTTTCCGTTTGTTACTGCATGCATGAATCAAACATGAACCTATCTTATGCATGCTATTTGTATTATATGTAGACCTATAAATGATAATAAAATTTCGGTTCATGTCTTTTGGAGCCGCCCATTATTTCTCTTCGAAATCGAGAGAGTTGTATTGTGAAAGAAAAGAGAGACGTTTCAGTTCTCTCGCTCTTGCCTGCTCTCCGGTGCCTCTTTAGAATCTTATTTTGTGTGGCGACGCTTTGACGCTATTCTGAACTTCTCAATTAGTGTACTTTTATTTTTACGCTTATATTTATTAGTAGATTAATATTTTTCATGCGTTTATCTGAGAGTATTTGACTACATTTAGAAGGGTTGTCTTTTTGTGCTGCTGTACGTGTATTCTTCTTATATTTTTAGTCGATATTTGTCTATTGGGATGAAGTTTTAGGGTAAATTTATGTCTGAATTTTACCCTACATATTTAGTCGCTATTTAAGTTTATGGGGACAAAATTTTAGGACAAATTTAATACAGAATTTAGGGAAAATGTGTCCGATTTTGGGTACAGGTTTTAAGTTCAGAACAACATACTACAATTATATATATATACCATCACTAATATTGTACAATATAATAACACAATAATATTGTAATTATACTATATCGTACAAAGATATAATAGTACATACAATTAAATCTCTTTTTATCGACAATCTCGGAGTTGTGTTACAGATACACAGCTAAATGTAGTGTTATAGATCTGTCATGTTTGATGGCTTCACATGTGTGACACTTGACAGATCTGACAAGCGTGCGTGTTGTTGCAGTGACACTTGGCAGATCTGACAAGTGTGCGTGTTGTTGCAGTGACACTTGGCAGATCTGACAAGTGTGCGTGTTGTTGCAGTGACACTTGGCAGATATGGCAAGTGTGCGTGTTTTTGTAGTAACGCTTGACAGATATGACAAGCGTGCGTGTTATTGCAGTAACGCTTGACAGATATGTCAAGCGTGCGTGTTATTGCAGTAACGCTTGACAGATATGACAAGCGTGCGTGTTGTTGCAGTGACTATGACAGATGTGACAAGTGTGCGTGTTGTTGCAGTGACGCTTGACAGATTATGTCCTAATGCTAATTAAATGGTAATTAATGCTTAGATGAAAAATTAATATAGAAGAACTTATTTTCTAAACTCTGATTTAAAAAAATTAAGTCTTCCTTGGACGGTCCGTAACTCGAAACAAAGTTCGCTTGTCGAATAAACAATTATTGAGATTATATCGAATATCAGTAGGTAATTGAATTAGCAAATAAATGTTCAAGTAAATAAAACATATTTCTTAATTAATTGTTGAAAGGGTGTGGTTTGACTGTTATGACTCTACGTGGTTGTATTGAAAAATATTAATACGGGTACATTGAGATCTATAAAAAGCTTCCTGAGTCTGATTCTCTCAAATTATTGTAGTTATATTTGATGTTAAATTAAGAAATGAAATGATAAATAACCTGCCATTGTTATGTATGTTACACCCTGTCATTGTTTTCATACATGTACGCCTGGTCACCAAGTGAGGAAATAACGATATGTTTACCTCAGTTTAATGAGGAATTATTGCTAAAGATATGGTAGGTAAGGGAATTATGGCCAAGGGAATTATGGCCAAGGGAATTATAGTCCAAGAGAATTACAGTCCAAGGGAATTATATAGTCCAAGGGAATTATGGCCAAAGGAATTATAGTCCAAGAGAATTACAGTCCAAGGGAATTACAGTCCAAGGGAATTATGGCCAAAGGAATTATAGTCCAAGAGAATTACAGTCCAAGAGAATTACAGTCCAAGGGAATTATATAGTCCAAGGGAATTATGGCCAAAGGAATTATAGTCCAAGAGAATTACAGTCCAAGGGAAGTATAATCCAAGGGAATTATAGTCCAAGGGAATTATGACTAAGGGAATTATAGGCCAAGGGATTTATGGTTGAGGGGATTATGATTAAGAGTGCACCCATGGACACGTTGTTGCTGAATTTTGTACTTTAAATAAAACAATGACATTGTCACGTCTGTTTTGTTACTTCCCTTGACTTCAAACTCAGTTCTACTCGCATCAGCTGGGCTGGTTGCGCGATTTTATCCCTTATTTTATGGTGCCTTTATGGTATTAGAGCATGTGTATCATATTATGGCATCGTTGTGATATTATAATTTCATTATGAGACATTAATAGTATTGTAATCTTGCTATGGCTTTATAGAATATTTTCGGTATTATATTTTCGTTTTGGTATTATGGTATCTCTCTAGTATTACATGTTATCTTTTTGTTATGATTTTTATCATTGGTATCTCCCCATTGATGGTAGTCTATTACATATGTTATCTTTTTTATCATTCGTAACTCCCCATTGATGGTAGTCTATTACACATTTTATCTTTATCATTCGTAACTCCCCATTGATGGTAGTCTATTACATATTTTATCTTTTTTATCATTCAAAACTCCCCATTGATGCTAGTCTATTACATATGTTATCTTTTTTATCATTCATAACTCCCCATTGATGCTAGTCTTTTTTTATGCTAACTCGTGAAGAAAAAGAGGATTCCCAACGCTCCCGCCGTGCAGTTACTGTCCTGTAGACTTGTGATCCAGTATATTAACTGGGAAGTACCAGTTAACATAATTGTACCGACATATTTTCCCATAAAGTGGCATATTTTTCAACACATCTTGGGGACTTGGCGCTTCTAGGCGATGTCTGGGATTCCTCAGCTCCGTACGGGTGTGTGTTTGTGCTGATTGTCTGTTCTCGTCAGCGAATCTTGGGTGTAACTTTAGCTTCCCACCACAGTCAGTAACTCATTTTGTAGGAGTCCACCACGAATTTAGTAATGAAGTTAATACATAGAAATTATCTCTTTTTCCAATTTCTCTTTTTCGTTCTCGTGAGGAAGGCCGGTGTTCCGTGCAAGTGACTTATACTTGTGTCCTCTATACTTTACCTGTCTACTTTAGCCTTTAATTTTTCGTCCCGTAAAGAGGTTTCTCGTCACAGTTGAAACGCTGCAAGTGTATGCAGTTATAAAAAAATTAAAAAAAACGTGTGATCTTTTGCGCTTGTTCACACGATGCTCCTCCTCATGCTGCTGAAATTTTACCCTTTAACGACCAAATTATTTTCAAACTGATCGAAATGTTGTGTAAATTACCACTCATTTTTTTTATGTAATGTTACCGTAATTCTGAACGAAATTTATAGAATATGAGACTAAAGGGAATGATTATCTCAGGGTACATATGTACCCATCTGACATTAATGGGATTAGAAAATCATGTTCGAGGCTTCTGTTTTCAATCTTAATGATTCCCTTTACACACTATCCTTCCCTTCACATAATCTCTCATATTTACTTCCCTTCACACAATCCGTTCCTTTCACTCTTCCCCATCGGTGTTCTTCACGCAATCCCTGATTTTCTCTCTTCTTTCTGCAATTCCTGCTTTTCCCCTCCCTGCAATCCCTCCTCTTTCCCTCCCCACAGTTCTTCCTCTTCCCTCCCCACAGTTCCTCCTCTTCCCTCCCCACAGTTCCTCCTCTTCCCTCCCCACAGTTCCTCCTCTTCCCTCCCCACAGTTCCTCCTCTTCCCTCCTCACAATCCCTCTTTTTCCCTCCTCACAATCCCTCTTTTTCCCTCCCCACAATGGCACTTTACAAAAGACGCTGCAGATCTCAGTCGTGGCTTAGGGTGCAAGACGAAGTGGCAGCGGGGCACAGCATGACAGGTGATGTGAGTTGCGTGTGAACTTGTTTGGTGGTCTAGTTTGTTGCTTGATGATGACTAGTTAGTGATGATTAGGTGATGACTAGTTGATGATTGGGTGATGACTAGTTAGTGATGACTAGTTGATGATTAGATAAATTATCGTAGATCGTCTATTGTATTATCGTAAATTATCTGTATATTGGAGATGAACTTAGACATTCATGGACTGCACAGTTCAGCACAGTTTAGCACCACCTGTTTGGGTACCACCTGTTTGAGAACTGCTTGTTTTGGTACTGCCTGTTTTGGTACTGCCTGTTTTGGTACCGCTTGTTTTGGTACTGCCTGTTTGGTTACCACCTGCTTGAGTACTGCTTGTTTGGGTACCACCTGTTTAGGTACCACCTGTTTGAATACTGTTTGTTTGCGTACCACCTGTTCTGGGAAGCAAAATAACTTTATGAGCATGAGAGCATACGCGGATAATCAAAGAAAAACAAAATTTCAACCTTTTTATTTATTTTAAACAATTACATTAATTAACGTAGGTCTCTGGGAAGGGAATTATTATGGGTGATATTTTAATATTAGTGGTTAATATTCTCCTAGTTACTTTCTGTGGTCTTAAACAGTTGGCGCACAGTTCGAAAAAACATTCAGGCATTTTGCGTTTTTGAAACAATTTTCTGTGCGTGATAAAAAGTAGCTTAAGTGTACTAAATCTGGTGCACACACAGTTTTCGTTAATATGTTCAGAAATAACGAAACTGGTGCTCACACTGCTTTCGTTAATAAGTTGAGAAATAACAAATAACATTATCGTTTCTACCGAAGAATATTAAAGAGCTTTTTAAGGTCACCTGCTGTAACAGCAAGAAAATGGAAAAATGGATTTGACATTATCAAATGAAAACACGGTTAAAGATAATCAAATGAAAACAGTGTAAGAGATAATCTCAAAAATAATCAAATGATAACGTTAAAGATGATCAAATGAAAACAATGTTAAAAATAATCTGTCATAGATAATCAAATGAAAACACCGGTAAAGATAATCGAGTGTAAACAATGTTGAAGATAATCAAATGAAAACTGTTAAAGATAATCAAAGACGTGAAAAGCACAATTAACAAATAACACTGTGTCGTCTTGCAAGCTCTGCTAGGAAGATCCAGAGATCGTCTTCAAACATTGAGTACATTTCAATGAAAACTTTTTTTTTATTCTTCCTCTATTTCTGTTTCTTAAACTTTCTTAAAAATATGATGCAAAAGACAAAGTAAAATGTAAGAGTTAAATTTCTTAGATTTATTCCTCTCTGCATCAACTGTTCCTCCAGCCAACGTCTGAAGTTGAATGCACCAACTGTTTTCGACCAGGAGAGTACTTTATAATATGTGCAAGCTTCTTATTTAATTCTTACAAACGAAAAAATTAATTAAAACTTGATACCAGACATTGTCTCATGAGTGAACATCATTGTCACTCGCGTTTAAATTTTTATTTTGGGATGAATAACGTGCGTAAGACATTTTGTGAAAGACATAGGAAATTAGTCTAATTTTTAAGGTATTATACTCACCCGACAGATATGTACAACTTTATCAAGTAAACAAGTATTGCTTGTCAATTAAATTTGTTTCTTAGTGAACTTAAGTATATTACATAAACAATATTGATGTCTCATCCTGCTTGCAAAGTAATTTTATCGATAATTTTATTTTTGTACAATAACTAAGAGGAAATAAAAAACTGTCACAATTTTTTGGAATTTTTGTAATTCATAACGCATACCAGAATATGAGTTCTTTTAATATTGATGCCAACAAGAGTATCGTATTTCTTGAAAGTGATGAAAACGAGTAGTTTTTTTTATTTATACTCTGTTTCTCTTCATTAACCAGCAATTGAGTTGAAGATGGAATACGGGAAAATATTCGTGTGGATTTATTGTTTATTATTAATTCACGTTTTATTAATGAGTTTCATTGATTACAATGAATTACAAGTACTTTGATGTTGAGATTGTCTATTTGGGCCCAGTTATGTTTATCTAAGGCTTTTTTCACCAATTATTGTTTAAATTAGATTTTTTGCACTACGTTATGTTTAAATTAGATATTTTTTAAACAAAACTATGTTTAAACTAGGCCCTTCTTGCCCTAATATCATTTACATTGCACCTCATTTAAACAAAATATTACCTTGATTAGGCCTACTTTACCTCAAACAATACAGGGTGTCCATAAAATCTCTTTACCATTCAAAAAATTTATTACAAATGCAATTGATAAGATATTTTATTCAGATTTGTTCTATTGTATTCTGTGTTTATTAAAGTTTTACATCACATTTTGAATTTGTGTGTTTTAGGAATCCTGTTTGTGAAAGAGACTTTATGTGAGACTTTCATAAGAGACTTTATGGTCACCCTGTTTTCCTAAATTCAGGCCTAGTCGTTAATATTGAGAATGACGATCACTACAGGAGCGTCAGGTGCACCAAGTCCTCCAGCGCTGACGAGGAATCTGACGAAGAATCTGACGAAGAATCGCTCATGGACGAAGACGAATCTGACGATTCCGAGTCGCTTGAGGACCCTGAAGACGAAGACGAACTACAATGACGGTGAGGCAGCGGTCCTTCGTCTCGTCGTCGTCGTCTCGGCGTCACGTGAGTTCGCCTTCTGAAATTGAAATGTCTTCATTGTATGTGCACGTGTACGTAACATTTTTAGTACGTGCACGTGTACGTAACATTTTTAGTACGTGCACGTGTACGTAACATTTTGAGTACGTGCACGTGTACGTAACATTTTTAGTACGTGCACGTGTACGTAACATTTTTAGTACGTGCACGTGTACGTAACATTTTGAGTACGTGCACGTGTTCGTAAAATTTTTAGTACGTGCACGTGTACGTAACATTTTTACGTAACATTTTCAGTACGTGCACGTGTACGTGGCATTATTGTACGTGTAAGTGCATGCATACAGATACGTATAGTATCCTTCAGTGCGCATTAACCACGTGTATAGTATTACGTGGCACGTGCCACAGTTCTTACAGAACTTCATTACACAACCACGTGAACAACACAAGAAAATAAAATGCAGCAAATATCAGCGAAGAAATAATAGTGAAGCAAAATGCGTGTTTGTTAAAAGTTGTGCAGTGATGTTATTATCTCTTCATTTAAAATGTCCGTACATTTTATTTAATATTTCCACATTTTCCACGCGATATGATAATATAATTTAATAATGTAGTGTAATTAATGATGTGCTAATTTAGCAATTTAATATTGTAGTAATGTAATATCAAAATAACATTAATGTGGTGGCGTGCGTCTCTATTTCTTGTTTGTGCTTCATTCATCACACAAACTACACTGTGTCTCTAATTAGATATTTATTCTTAATTAGCTCTTTATTTTTACTTGGGTGCTTATTCCTTAATTAGCTGATTATTTTCAATAAACTACTTGTCCTTAATTAGCTACTTCTTAAGTAGCTACTTATTCTTAATCAGCTGCATATTTCTAAGTAGGAGCTAAGTTTTAATAGGTGCTTAGTCTTAATTAGGTATTTCGTCTTAATTAGGTGTTTAATCTTAATTAGGTGCTTAATCTTAATCATGTCCTCATTCTTAATTAGGTGCTTAGTCTTAATTACGTGGTTAGTCTTAATTATGTGTTTATCATTAATTAGAGCAACAAATTAGCTATTAAGTCAGTTCAGGGTTCCTCTACTCAATGTTTCCGACGGAAAATTTTCTGAGAAAATTTAATTATTGTCGATGAAATTTTGACGAATATTACTGGGACAAAGTGATGCAAGTTAAATGCGCTCTTTGTTAAATATATTTAATACAATAATGATAACACTATCATTAGTGATAACACTATCATTAATGATAATAATGATGATGATTATATCGTTGAATGTATGAATATCATTAATGATAATATTTATACCACCAAAAACATTCGTGCAAGCACACACAATTCGATGCGAGTTCGCGCATACTGACGTCATGCAATGACAGAAAATTTTTAAAATGTTATTTTTGTTTCAAAATTTTTGGAAACATTGGAGCACTTTATGCTCTCAAAAGCATCAGGATGTGGCGTAATTTATGTAGAATTCTTGCGTTGAAAAAGGATTATTTTTAATGCAATTTTCATTGAATTCGCGCTCTGAAGAACAGTTGTTTTTGACTCAATTTTCATCAAATTTTGTCTTGGAAAATGACAATTTTTAACGAGACTAACATTAAATTTTTGCTTGAAACAATAGTCCCATCTGCTATCTTTTCTGCCGAAAAAATAAGCGGTTCTGTTTCTTCAGCGTCGCGTGAGGCAGAAAAATGGGAGTCTAGTCGGACAGCTCTTCTAGGGATTCTAATCCCTTTCCTCAACAGTAGATCCCTTCTCACATGGGGAATGGGAGTGCAACATTACTGCGTGAATGTTGCGTCTCTTTCCACATTACTTAATTATGAGTGCTTGAGTGGTATCACTTAATTAGGTAGACTATTTAATTAGGTAGACCACTTAATTAAGCAAACTACATATTTAGGCAGTCCACCTAATTAAACAGATCAGTTATTTAGGCAGTCCTTTGAAATAGGGAGACCACGTAATTAAGCAGGCTGTTAATTAGGCAGACCACTTATTTAGGCAGACTACTTAACAAGACAAACTACCTGATTAAACAGATTTAGGCAGATCTCTGAATAAGGCATACTAGTTAATTAGGCAGACCGCCTAAGTAGGCAGGCCACTTAATTAGGCAGGCCACTTAATTAGGCTGAATACTTGATTGGACCATCAGAACCCTTCTGTAATATTAGTACAAAAAATCTATTAATAAAAAGTAATGTGAAAAATAGAACACCCAATTCACGCAAACTTTTAATATGATTTGAGTTATTTTATCTCCTTATTGTGATTCCGGGAACAGTTGGAGCCACTCAGAACAGTCATGCATGCTTTCACAAATTTCTTTTATGCAAATTAATTTCATGAACTTGATTAATAATCCTCGTTATTAAAGCTCAGTATGAGCTCCTGCACTGACCTGGCACCAGATGGATGCGATAACTGCATCTCTGCATCCAAATCCTCCATTATTTCTCGTCCCTCTGATCCAGGTTGTCTGGACGAAAGTTCGTCCCTATGTAGGGAAGATATTCGAGGCGAAACTGATCGAGGCATAGGTGATCTAGGCGTAGTTGATTGAGGCATAGGTGATCGAGGTATAGGTGATCTAGGTGTAGTTGATCCTGAAAGCTTTGGAGACAATTGCGCTGCTCGAGGAGTCTCATAGTTGGTCGAAGAAAATCTCCGACTTACATTCGGTTCCTTAAAATTTACTGGACTTTTACTGAAACACTTTAAATTATTGCCTTCTGAGACCCGTCGTTTGTGAAGAGGGTTACTTGGCACCATCATGGGACTTTTGCTCCTGCTTCTGGGATCCAAATTCCTGGAAAAGTTTGATCCCAAACCTGACTCCTGAATGCTCATTTCCTCACCTGTGCCCCAAGAACGAAAACTTTGTTCCATTTGAGGCCACTTATTTTCCAGTCCATGTACCGAAAGGGTGTTCATTTTTTCACGTCCAGAAAAACCACATTGCGGACTTGCGCGGTTTCTTTTTCCGGTTTGCGGTGAGACTGCAATTGTTTGTCTAGGTGAGTTGTGAGAACTTGAACGATTTTCTTGCTCTGGCTGCCAATCAACACCAGCAGAGTGCGATTGAGAATTCGACCTCGTTCTGGGAATTGGACTTGGGTCTCCACTGCAGCATGGATCAATGGAAAGTCTTGGTACGTCCCCAGATAATCTTGGATTCAGGTTCTTGCTTCTGATGTTTGTTTTAGAGTTTTCTTTAAATCCTGGTAACCTATTCATTTCCTCTTCTTTAGAGTCACTGCAGTTTATTTTGGGAATAACTGACTTTATTGCTCCTGGATCTGTTAAACTAGAAGAACTTTTTGTCAATTTTGAGTTTGACTTTGTTTGGAAACTAGTCTTTTGTTTGTATTCGTCGGCAGTGAAAGACCCGACTGAATTTTGCCCGTTTTTTTCTGAACTTTCTTTTGACAATACACTACCCCCACTTGCAGGTAAAAAGCAATCAGACTTTACATTTCCTAGATGTTCATTGCCTTCCTCAAGAGCAGTAACGTCAGCACTCGATCTTCTTTTATTCGTTTGGCTAGAATTTTCTCCAGGCTTCTCTTTTCCCAGTCTGATCGCTGTCGCTGATGGTCGTTGATAGCTTTCAATGCCTGGCGATAAAGTGACCCTTGCATTTTCACGTTCAATTTTTTCTATGAATTCATTGGGAGATGACATTTGACTCACATCTTCCTCACTTGAATCACTTGATGCATGTTTATCAGTCCAGCTGCGTCGTTTCTCAGCTTTTTTTTTAAGATAAACTGTTTTTTCTCGTCGTATTTCTTCCTGGAGTTTTAAACACTGTCGTTTTTCCGTTCCATTTTTGACCAACTTTGCTCCCTTCATGCCTCTAATAATTTCCTGAGAAAAAGCTCTTCTCTGAACGGGGGAAAAGTTTTCCATTGACGCCGGATTTTCCATGATAATCAAACCAGAAGATCCTCTTTCAAGGCTTCGCCTGAATTTTTCAGAGATAGTTCTCGAGTTTTCCGGAGTTCCGGCCATACTTTTAGCCTCAAGTTTTAAGGTATCTGAATACGGTGGCGACATAAAAGACTCCTCAATTGCGTACGTGGCAACTTCTCTTGGGAAATCCGTGAGGGCTTCAGGATAAGGCGTATCCGTTTTATTTTTTGGAAGGCTTTTGTGTATCTTCGTAGTATCAAATGTTTTTCCCTTTCTCTGTGTTTCATTATTATTCTCAATGGTTTGTTTTCCATGAAGGATTTTATTTGCCGTACATGTAGAATTCACTTCCATCCCCGCTGAGTTTTGGTCACTTGACTCCGCAGTTTTGATCTCGGTGGTGGAACCGTCTCGGGGGAGTTCTATTTCAGGTCGGCGGTCTCGCCGAGCATCAAAGTCATCCAAGTTTTTGACAACATCGATCTCCGACCAGTCTTCATTTAATGAAGACACAGAAGAAGAACTGTCGATTCTTATCTTGAGTTTATTTTTTACTTTGGCAGCTTTGGATCTGCGGTCGATTAGTGACAAACTTTGTTTAGACTCGCTCGAATTGTCGGACAACTCTTGACAAGTTGCGTCGCAGTTTGCGGAACTGCTTTCAATGACATCATCAGAGCTGACGGAGTAACTACTTTCCTGCAGTCTTGAATGTTCGTTTATCTCGTCTTCAGTGCAGGTTTTAATGTCAGTCCTAGTGCTGTTGGTGCACTCTGCATCATCTCCAGTGAAGGAATTATTCAACAGTACGTTAGTGTCCCGTGTAGAAATTGTGCTGCCTTTGTTCAAGGAAGAATTATTTTCAAATTCTGTAGAGCGGGCAATTTTTGTATCTCCTCCCACGTAAAAATTAATGGTTCCTGAGCCGGTTCTATTCTCGACAACTGAAGGAAATTTATTTTCTGTGTATGTTAGGGTGGGTTCTTTCTTCGGATATTTTTTTTCGAGAGATGCTGTCCTGTTTTTATTTGAGGGGCGATGCATTTTTTCTCTGTTGTGTAGACTGTCGTCCATTTGTGTAGCAGCTTCCCTTTCCTTCGTGCTTCCACTTCCATCATGTTTTTTCCCCTCCACAGCACACGCAAAATCAAAAAAGTCATCGCTATCAGAAGCACCGCTATCTTCTGCTTCTGAAACTTCAGCTGAAACTTCATTTTGGCTTCCCTTATTTTCTTCTACGGGAAAAATTATTTTTCCGTCGTTAGAGCTCGAAGTCTTCGCCCAGCAGCCATTTATAGAAATACGTTTTCCACAGGAGCTTTGATTTTCTCTACGATTCTTTCTTGGCTCGTTCCCAGAATGCATTTTATAGCCGTCATTTGTTACAGACATCGTCGTATCCTGGCCTTCCATTTTGCTATCGTTATGAACCTCACCAATATCCATTCCCGTAAATTCTGGTCCAAAGTTATCACCTCCATCGGAAAATGGATCCCCGCCCACATTCGACGCTACTATCTTTGCTGCTGAATCCATCTGCCTTGTTTTTAAACGATATCCATCTTTGTTTGGAAAGGCAAGAGCATCGTTTGTACAACTAAGTTCCTCCGGACAACTCAGAGAACACGAAAGCACTCCGTCTTTATTTGTAAAGTTTTTGTCTTCCAACGACCCTCGATGAGATTCTTCTTTGAAACCAATCTCACACTGATTTTTTTCTCGAGCGTCCTCACTTGTGTTGCCTCTTTCCGTCTCATCATCTTCGTATAAAATCGATCGTTGCTTCGGAAGCTTTTTCTTCCTTTTATTAGGCGCCTTTGAAGCAACAAAATGATGCGGACGGTCATTTTCAGCGGATGTATTGGCTGTCACAAGCTGAGGATCACTCGATCGTCGCTGCACCAAGCGCCGTCGGTCACGATTTTCATCTTGGCCACGATCGAAAAGTTTGGTGCCCTCAGAACCTCTATCTAAACTCAATTGATCTTTGGGTTCTCGTAGCGATAAATCCAAATAATTCTCTTCTCTTGGCTCAAAGGGCGTAAGCCTCAAACATCGGGGCAAGTCTTGATCAGCTTCCAGAAGACGTTGCTTGAATGTAACGTATTCGTCTCTGTCAAAATTATCAATATTTATTGGCGAATCCGATGGTAAGCTAAATCGTTTTTCAAAGCGTCTGCCGTGCTCGACCTCTGTGCCTACGATTGTTCTCTTGTCAGAATGACTCTTAGAAATGTCGATTGTTTTCTCGTCAGAATCAATTAGCATTTCTTTGTTTTTGTGTACCCGCGCTTTTTTCAAAAAACCGTCAGCTTTTGGAGTGCCTTCTGTATCAGTTAAGATATTGTGTACGATTTTTTCGCCGTTACCTTCACTCGACGAGTAATGTGGTACTCGATAGTTCATTTCGCTTCCACGTACATCCTCGCTGCATCTTCTCTCATTGATAACATGCCCGTCACTCTCCTCGACCACCTGACACTGATTGAATTTTGGCCTTCTGTTCGGTTTTCCCAGGAAAAAATCCTGTTCCCTTGCGTTCCAATTCTGAATTATTTTGGATCCTTTCGCGTAGGTATCGGGATACATTAATTCCTCCTCCAGGTCCTGTGGAGTGTAAGGAGAAATTATTTCTCCACTGCCTGGAGAAATTAGGCCAGGAATTGTGACGTGCTCCGATTTGTGTTGTTTACGACGTGTTTCTGAGCCTCTAAGACCGTGATCAAAGCATTGCTTAGGTCCACTGACATTCTGGCTCGTATTTTCTGGGCCATGAGTCGCATCGCCAATGCTGATGGATTTATGGGATTTTTTATGGCTGTTTCTGGGGTATTTGTTTGGAAAACTCGGACCAAATGCTATTGCATGCTCATTGCCTGTAAAGGGAATTGCGTTTGCAATATTCGTGGGCTGGGATTGCAGTTTTGATGTAGTTGACGTTTTAGAAATATTCTGCTCAGACTTTTTGGATTTATCTTCTGCGACCTTTTTTGAATCGTTCGTTTGAAGAGAGCCTGTTTTTTCTGAATTTATTTTCTTATTTTGAATGAATTCGGGGAAAAGAATTTCTTTCATTGCACTATTTGCTTCGTGATATTTAGCACCCATATTTGTCAAATAGTTATAATAGGAATCGGAACTCATTCCTATAATACTACTGTACTTTTCTAAGGTTTCGGCATCTGGTAGAGTACTGGAAACAGGATTCGAGCAAAAAATGTTTCCACTTTCTAAATGTTTTGAGGTTCGGTCATAGTTGACATCACTTTCGTAAACATTGTCTATTCTCGGTGCTACCATTTTCTCGCCTCCAGTGAAATATTCTGTGAACATAGGATTTGTATTTTTTTCTGGTGTCCAATAGCCAGGATCAGTTCCAGCGTGAAAATACCCAGGCGGAGTAGCATTTTTGCTAGGGCCATCCATTGCTGAAGTTTTACTGGCAGTGATCCCGGTCGATTTGTTCTCAGCAAAGTTTTGAGTCGTCGAATTGCAATTCCGAGGCCAAAGCCTGTCATCGAAAAGTGGATTCAACACCCCGTAGACTTCATGCCCCCCTGCACACGCATGTAGGAGGCCTGGGTTGATGCAGTTACACGCATCAAAAAGTGACATTTGCGAGGATTTTTGCAAGGACATAGGAGAAACACCTGAAATGTGGGGCTTAGACAAAGATTCAGGAATTTTTAAGGGCTTCGTGGGCGAAGTCTTCACTGGCGAAGTACCAATTTGATTGGTGTGTGGGTCGAGTTGTGGATTACATTCCGAGTAAGAATTTTGATCTGTCGTTTCCACTTTACCGGTGTCTCTCATTTGCGAAACACTTTGACTTGAGATTAATTTTCCGAGAGCGATCCCCGTATTCTTAGATGGGCTTGACGCAAGATCTGAATTAATCGAGATCTTAGTATTGGATGAAGATTTAATCACATTACCTGTATTGGGTGCAGATTTATTCACACTGTTTATATTGCGTGAAGATTTAATCGCACTGCTTTTATTGGGCGCAGGTTTAACTTGTTCTTTTGGCTGTCCTTTAACACCATAAGAAAATGAATCCATGTCTCCTTGTGAAGTGATGGGTCTATCATTTAATTTTTTAATGACTGGGACGACGTGAGGATTATCACAGAACATTCCAGTTGCTGGAAGTAAAGAAACAGGATAATCCAGAGATGGGAAATCGATGTAATTAGTTAAATAATTGTTCTGCTGCCCTTGATTTTTACTTGCCAGTTCTGAAGCATAATCCGAAAGAATTTTATTGTTGAATACGCTGCTTATCTCTAAGTGATCTTGGCTCGCTGTGGATGAGTTTTTATACCCAAAGAACTTGTTCTGAGTGTCGTAGTATGGGTAGGTTTTTGAAATTGCTGCAATATTTTGAGGCAAGACCGAAGTTATGGGTGTTTTAGTGCTAACGCTGAACGGTATATCGATTGTTTCACGTGTTTTAATATTTGCCTCAAAATCCTTGCTCCTTTTTTCGTCTGTTTTCTTTTTTTTGCCCACTGAGAAAATCTGTGTTGCTTTTTGAGTTTTTTCCAACTGGTCTCTGGCGAGGGGATATTGAGGTACTTTTTTCTTGTTACTGCATTTTTTAGGTTCTTCCTCTAAAACAGTTTCCTTGTTGTGGTCGTTGGGCTTTATAATTTCACTGGAGCGTCTATTGTTCGGGCCATCTTTACATTTGTTGTTTGTATTCCTTACTTCGTCCTTCGTAGACACCTCCTGGTGGGGACTTGCTTCATCTCTCATGTCTTCAGCGTCATGAAGACCTTTTCGCCCAACTGCACGTTCACTTGAAGTTTTCCCGCTAACTTCACTATCTGTTGAGGTTTTCCCGCTAATTACACAATCTGTTGAGGCTTTCCCGCTAATTACACAATCTGTTGAGGTTTTCCCACTAATTACACAATCTGTTAAGGTTTTCTCGCCAACTGCAGAATCAGTTGAGGTTTTCCCGCTAACTACACAATCTGTTGAGGGTTTTCCGCCAACTGCAGAATTAGTTGAGATTTTTTCACCTGCTATACAATCAGTTGAGGAAATTTTTAGCTTGTTTTCGACTTTATCGTGCTTGTCACGTGCGGCTGCAGCAATTCCCCGAGCGTCGACAGTCGCTGACGCAGCCCCTGTCTTGTCCGAATTAATTTTTTCATTAACACGCGGGTTTCTGTGTTTTCCGCGCTCACTGTACTCGTCAATCCCAAAAATATTTTGAAATGATTTTCCATCATTTGTGTTCATTAAAGTTGGGTGTTTGGCTCTGCTGCTATTTGTGTTACTGTTGTTGTTTTTTAGATCAAAGTCTTGGTTGTTCTTCAAATGTTCGGTGTTCGTTATTTTCAATTTGTTGCCGTTGTTGTCCTTCACTGAGTCTCTATCACTTATACTCGTACAATAATTCTCAAGGCTCTTGTCTTCATGTGACCACAACTCCATCATTGATGAGCTATCACAGTAATCACTTCATATTGACGGCCATTTTTCTTCTTTCAGCTAGGAATTTCAATGTTTCCGTAAATAGATATTTCTCGTTATTGTTTGCGGGAGGATATCTATTCATGATATTTAATATTACCGTCTGGATCACGGTTAGAGTCACTGTTTTCAACTACTTCTAATTTGCACCGTGACTTTAAATGCGTGGTAAATTTTTCTTATGCTTCATAAGACAGAATAAACTTATTGAAGCACCACATAGGTTCTGTTTAGTCGATTTTTGAAGCTTCTTTTTAATACTTAATTCAATAACGAGCTCCGACAGTCCAGCGTGAAATTTCTTCTCTTGTTCTTCCTTCAGCTTTCTGATTCCTGTGAAAATAAAAACATAAATGGCAAAAATAAGAAATGGTTTATATCGGACATGGTATGCATGTATCGTACGTGGTATACATAAAGAGATTTGGTTAATTCAGAATGAATGCAGAGATTTCAAAGTTTTCTAACAGTGTTACAATCTACCGACAATCACAACATGTTGCCTAAAAAATTCATAAAATCCATCCCCCAAAATGAATCGCTACGCAATGGAACAACGAGCAAAAATAGTGGAACTTTACTTCCGATGTAATTGTTCGGCTACTGCAGTTCAGAGGAATTACAGGAATATTGATGGTATTGAAAGAAGTCATTCGAAGAAGTGCATAAAAAACTGGTATTGAAATTTAGAGAAACTGGGACAACAGCAGACAGACAACGTTGTGGCAGGCGACGGACCATACGAACTGGTGCTTCAATTCAGCTTGTTGCAACGAGTGTTGCTGATCGGCCCAAAACGTCATCTAGGAGACGTTCAATTCAACTAAGAATGTCACGTACCTCACTGCAACGTATTTTGGTACAAGATCTAAACTATCGTCCATATAAAATTCAATTAACCAAAGAAATCCATCCTACGAACTACCAAAAGCGATTAGATTTTGCGAATAGATTTCTGCAGCTTGCAGAAAATGAAAACATTGTAAAGAATTTAATAATGACTGATGAGGCACATTTTCACCTCAATGGTTTTGTTCATAAGCAATATTGAAGATTCTGGGCTTCAGAAAATCCAAAAGAAATTCATGGACGTCCATTTCACTCAGCTAAAGTAACAGTATGGTGTGGCATCACGTCTTCGAGGATCATTGGACCATATTTTTTTGAAGATACTAATGGTGACGCAATTTGTGCTAATAGAAACTTGTATAGACAGATGATTCAAGAATATTTGATACCTGAAGTTGGAGATAATAACGCAGAGATTACCTTTTTCCAACAAGATGGAGCTATTTATATCTGTATGTGTCCGTCCCATTACTTCCTATCTATTACTGAAGAAAATGTTAAATCGAAACGGGCTTACATGTATTACAAGTATTGTATTATGGATACCAAAGTCGCCAGATTACTATAAAATAAAATAATTTCTCCCGTTGTTAGCTTTCTTTTCCTACACAGGTTATGTTATCGGTAGATAAGATACAGAATGGAAGTTCTTTATGTATTCATGAAAAACATTCATGAGAGTACCACGGGCAAAACTGATACATGCATGTCATGTAATGAATTTTTAATTTTATCCCTTTTAAACCGTAGAATTTCCACGGGTACTATCTAGGCCATGATATCGATAGATATTATGCAAAATGGAAGTTCTGAATATATTCATTAAAATTTTTCATTTTAAAATCAATAATTCGTCGTAAATCTTCAATACCTTCGTATTTATAATAATTGCAAATTAGTTGAATCTAATTAATTTATCACGCAATAATGGGTCGAAAAATACCTATTTTTTTCTCTTTTAAACCGTGGAATTTCTATGGTACAAATAAATAGTACATATTTATTGCACGCTATTATTAAAATCACTATTACCTGTTTCTATACAGTTTATTGAACAAAAGTCAAGAAAGTCGTCGGATTTTGCATCAAACATTTAAGTAGCTAGAGTTGACCGAACATGAAACTCTACGGATTTTACAACAAACATTTATCTAACTTAGGGTTATAATTTGGATTTACCTCTAATTTGACATTTAAGTGATGAATAAGTTTTATATCAAGTGTTTAATTTTACTTTACATTAAAAATGTAATGAATATGTAATTATTTAATGAGTTTCATGAATTGTTATGAATATGTTGAGCATTTATTTCAATTTGATAAGTGCTGGAATAGTGTTACATATACAAGTGTTTTCAATTGGTGTGCCAATTGTATTCCTATATAATGGGACAATTAATATGGGCAGTGGTTAGATATAAATACCATATATTAAAAGAATCATGAATATTAACTGCTGGACTTTGAAAAATTGGAGTGCTATACTCACAACATAATTCTACCATTTTGTGTGAACTACTAAAGAAACGTAATAGATTGAAAATAAATTTCTCTCTGCATTGAATAGCCTAATCAATTACAACATTAACCATCTATTTAATAACATCAGTCGGAATATCATTTCTGATATTACCACGTGCAAAACTGAAAAATGTTTTTTCATAAACCCTTAATTTTATATTTTTTAAGCGGCAGAATTTTTACGGGTACTAACGAGGCCATGGTATCGTTAAAAGAGATACAGAGTAGAAGTTCTGAATATATTCATGAAAAATATTCATTTAAAACACAATAGTTCGTCGTAAATCTTTAGTGCATTAATCATTATAATAATTTCAAATTCATCAAATCTAAACCGTGCAATTTTCATGGGAACTATCTAGTTATGTAACAAAATGCTATAGCTTAAGCATCACTTCAGTTCTGCGTGCTGTACATTTAGGAGTGGGTAGTACGGACATGGCTAAAACATTCTGCCTGATTTATAACGCAGCGTTGAAATGGCACGAACCTGCCTGATTTATAACGCAATTTGGAACATCAGCGATGACAGAATTCTGACCAGACGCTGCCGGTGCAATGCTGCTCTGATCAACGTGACCCTTTGTCAGGAGACAAGAGTTGTGTGTAGTTTGCAGCGTGTTGCTTCCTGTGTGTTGCTTGCTGTGTGTAGCTTGCAGCGTGTTGCTTGCTGTGTGTAGCTTGCTGTGTGTTGCTTGCAGTGTGTTGCTTGCAGTGTGTTGCTTGCTGTGTGTTGCTTGCAGTGTGTTGCTTGCTGCGTGTTGCTTGCTGCGTGTTGCTTGCTGTGTGTTGCTTGCTGTGTGTTGCTTGATGCGTGTTGTTTGCAGTGCGTTGCTTGCTGTGTGTTGCTTGATGCGTGTTGTTTGCTGCGTGTTGTTTGCTGCGTGTTGGTTGCTGCATGTTGTTTGCCGAGTGTTGCTTGTTGCATTTTGCTTGCTGCTTGTTGCATTTTGTTTGCTGCTTGTTGTATTTTGCTTGCTGCTTGTTGCATTTTGCTTACTGCTTGTTGCATTTTGCTTGCTGCTTGTTGCTTGCTGCGTGTTGCTTGCTGTGTGTTGCTTGATGCGTGTTGTTTGCAGTGCGTTGCTTGCTGTGTGTTGCTTGATGCGTGTTGCTTTCTGCGTGTTGCTTGCTGTGTGTAGCTTGCTGTGTGTAGCTTGCTGCGTGCTGCTTGCTGCGTGCTGCTTGCTGCTTGCTGCGTGTTGCTTGCTGCTTGCTGCGTGTTGCTTGCTGCGTGTTGCTTGCTGTGTGTTGCTTGCCGTGTGTTGCTTGCTGCGTGTTGCTTGCTGCGTGTTGCGTGTATTACTAGCATTAACATGATGCAGTGCCGCGGGTCAGTTCCCACTTTATATATGGCTCGATATTGTGGTGTGTTATATTGTGTTGCTTTGTGTTGTTTTATGTTGCGTTGTATGGTGCTGTGTTGCACTGTAGGGTGTTGTGATGCGTTGTATGGTGTTGCGTTGTATGGTGTTGTGTTGTACGATGTTGTGTTTGCTTGGTATATCGCCATTCTTTGCCAAATATTGCAAAAGTCTTTAATAATTTCCTGACAGCTTGGCGGCAAGTGTTGTACTCATACAATTGCTCTTGATGAAGACTTTGAAAGGCACACATTAAATCCAAATAATACACCCATACCTCGATTTAACCGACTAAAACGAGATCCTATGTCTGTTTTTCCCTGTCTTTATTTATTGACTTCATTGTATTGTAGCTAACATCAATAATTACATAACAGAAGAAAGAAGAATCATAATCCTGTATACTTAATGAAGCACACTACACAGTTTCACAGTGTGAAATACCTGTATACCGTAAATGTGCGCCATAAAGCAGTAAATTTTACATTTTTATTTTACTAGAACTATCACGGTCTTGCCGTAGATTTTATTCATTGTTTTCAAAATCCATTAAAGCAGTGCTCTTTGAATCGAGGTCCATGTGTAGGCTCATAAACAACATTCTTTTTGCATGCTTGACATTTATTCAACAAAGCAGCAGAACACGGCTGTGGAGTAAAAATTTACGCAGCTCTAGTACTTCTAATTCACTACACAATTCCCTGGAGCGGATAAACAAACTCTTTGTTCAGACTGGAGCACAGAATTACTCGTTTTCTCTATTATTACTCGGTTTCACTCAACCAGAAACTATAAAAATATTTTTTTCTGGATTCGAGGTTAGAGACGCGTTTTTTTTACTTTTTCTGAACCAGAAATGGCAGAAGTTCGTTTTTTCTTCATGCATTGCGACGCCAGGGAAGCTGAAGCTGAAATCTGTGCTCGATTTCGAGTACAAATTTGGAAAATTTCGGGGTCCTTGGAGTCTGATTTTTTAAACTTGGGATTAAGAATTGGATTTTTTTTCGGGAACCTTGCAATTGTGTTGGGACATTTTGTGTGGTCCCAAGTCTTGAGAGTATTTCTGAGCTCAGTATTTGGTGCTTGTGCAGGCTGGGATTTTGCTGGTTGTAATTTTAACAGATACTTAGGCTACCAGAAAATGCATGTACATGTCTGTCAAAAATATGTGTACACATTTCTACCAGAAATATGTGCACACATTTCTACCAGAAATATGTGTACACATTTCTTCCAGAAATATGTGTACACATTTCTTCCAGAAATACGTGTACACATTTCTACCAGAAATATGTGTACACATTTCTACCAGAAATATGTGTACACATTTCTACCAGAAATATGTGCACACATTTCTTCCAGACATATCTGTACACATTTCAATCAGTGTAAAACAACGAACCACCGTCTTTGAAGCATCAATATAGACTTTATTGAGAATTATATATTTTCGAATTTAAAATGGCCGGTATTAACGCTTTAAAAATAAATTCAAGCGCTTGGCCAAAGCCTAGCAAATACTGTCAGACTGAGGGCTAAAATAGAGGACAGGATGGACTTAGGCAGTAATTCCAGGTGACAGGAATTTCAGAAGACAGGAATTTCAGAAGACAGGAATTTCAGGAGACAGGAATTTCAAGTGACAGGAATTTCAGGCGACAGGAATTTCAGGAGACAGGAATTTCAAGTGACAGGAATTTCAAGTGACAGGAATTCCAGGTGACAGGAATTTCAGGAGACAGGAATTTCAAGTGACAGGAATTTCAAGTGACAGGAATTCCAGGTGACAGCAATTTTAGGTGACGGGAATTTTTGGTGACGGGAATTTTTGGTGACAGGAATTTTGGGTGATGGGAATTCCAGGTGACAGGAATTCCAGGTGATAGAAAGTCAAGAGATGACAAGGAACAGAGGTAGAAGACAGACAGAAGCAGGTATCGATTTGATTAGCTTTAGATCAACTATAGACAGGGGCTGAAAGGAACCATACTGTCTGCTGTTAGACAGTAGGAGCTATGGATGACTTGGTTCGACAGAGGCACAAAAATGACAGACAACAACGAACAGAGGTTAGGTGCAGGAAAAGACAGACGTCCAGGCACAGCAAGAGACAGAGATTGTGACAATGGGACAGAAATATTCTGTCTATTCTGTGTGTAGATCAGTAGAAGTCATTGCCGCCTGGCAGCTGTCGTCATCTGTCGCTTTAATTAAAGCAACAGCGGAATACCCGTTCTTTGTGACATTTTTTGTGTCTATACACCCATGTGTGGGGCGCACAGCCTACACAGGTTACACTCCAGCCTACACAGGTTACACTCCAGCCTACACAGGTTACACTCTAGCCTACACAGGTTACACTCCAGCCTACACAGGTTACACTCCAGCCTACACAGGTTACACTCCAGGTTACA
>VCRD01004022.1:0-34236 GCA_006783055.1 Trinorchestia longiramus
AGTTAGTTAGTTAATTAGTTAGTTAGTTAGACTGGGGACTTAGTTAGTTAGTTAATTAGTTAGTTAGACTGGGGACTTAGTTAGTTAGTTAGACTGGGGACTTAGTTAGTTAGTTAGTTAGACTGGGGACTTAGTTAGTTAGTTAGTTAGACTGGGGACTTAGTTAGTTAGTTAGTTAGACTGGGGACTTAGTTAGTTATTTAGACTGGGGAGTTAGGGTTCTACAGGGGTTAGATACGTGCGTGCAAATTTAAACTATTTTCAAAACTAATGAAGACCCAATGCGTACAACTGTCCCATAACGGTCACATAATTTAGACATGAACGAAGAAGTACAATAATCTTACTCCTGTAATCAAAGCGAAAGATTTTATGCAATCTTATCTTAACCTTTTGAAGATGGACAATATCTCTAATCATAAGCTTTTTCCAATCAAAAATACTGAATCATATTGAAACTATTGATGTTTGTTTAGGTAAGTCATATAATCAAATTACCACGTTTTCGTATTAACACGTTGCCTCCGATTGCCTAATTGGTGTAAAACTTCACTTTGTACGCATAGTCACTATTATAGAAGGATCTGAAAAAATTACAGAACCTAACCTAAGTGGTACACATACATACCACTTCGGAGTCAACGTGTTAAACTGTTAAGGTTATTTACTCGTATACTTTTGCAGTTTCTTCACTACTCTGAATATTAGTGGTTTCAAATTCTCTGTCACATTCTCAATTCTTTTGCAGAAGTAGCTTTAAGTTTTTTAGACATTACAATCGATATAGCGGAATTATTTTGATTGGTTCATCAATATATAAGAATTATTTAATTTTAATAATTTTTCCATTATTTGGATACAATGGTGAGAACGTAAGATTGTCATGAAATTTTGAAAATAAGCCTTTACCTTCTGAGATGCTTAACATGACATGCTACGATCTTGATATTGTATGTCCTCGTGAAAAGAATACTCCAGTTTTGGTCAGATCTGCAGAAAAGAGCCTCAACTACTCTTTGACCAACAATGCACGAGTAAAGAAGACTCGGTTCGATGCAGAACTAGATTAAGTTCTTGGTGTACATTTAGAGCAATTCCATGACTCATACCCTTGGCAAATAGCTTCATTTTAGTTTCACTTTTTCTTGATATTCTGTCAAGTTGGTCAGGTTCAATTAAAAGAACTTTGACACTTGAGTCGCTGTCATGTTTCTGCTGTGCTTCCCCACGCACAATCTTAAATAAATGTTGATTTCATTGTTGGGACATGCATGTACAACGATGCTTCGTAATTTCATATCCTAGTCATGCTTGTTAGAAAAGATGGTACTTTTCACGGAAGTAATGCACAGGTATGCTACTTTCACATATATTGCACTACGCTGTTAATCATGAATGGAGTTGAGGTTCATAGAAAAAAGTAAAGGAAAATCAAAGCGAGTATAATAAGGAACTCTCGTATGGTATCGTAAATATTACCTTGGCTTTTCGCTCATACTGACGAGGCAGATACTCTTAAAATACTGCTGCGTAAATACAACTACATACATACATACATACACACATACATACTATACAATCAGTGGCTTCTGGAATGATATACGTCCAGTATTCATAAAAATTTCTATTGATTATTAGCTTCAACTTTATTGACACGCTACTCTTAGGGGTTAAGAGGGCTTGAAAGCCATTTGGCTCAGCAAGAGTTGGAAAATCCTGTGATGAAAGTTATGTCAATGATATGAAGCGTCTCATTTCAGTAAGCACTTTTTAGTAAATTCTCAATACTAAAGTTCATCAGGAAATCCTGTGGACGGCTTTCATTTTTTCGCAGAATGTATTTTAATTGTATTTTTCTCCTTGAAAATTAACCTTCTTTCAGGTTATTCTCATCAATCATGGACAATGAACAATTAGAGATCGACAGAATGCGTGAACTTGCCAATACTTATTTGTGGATCTCTGTTCTCCTGACTGGATTCGTCTTCATTTCGCATGCAGAAAGTACGATTTACGTCAGTTTGTGCTAATTTTCATTACAACATTTCCTATGATATGCAAACAACGTATTTTAGATGTCTTGCTTGATCATAAAGGAAAATATATTACACCGATCTAATTTTCATTTTGTGCACACCGGCATTTCACTTCATAGGATTAAAATTGGTATTAATTGATACTGCAGGTTAGCACTTGTTAGCTTCTCAGGTTTCTTCTATACTGTTGCTGGCAGGAAGTCTGGTAGTTGAAATTTTAAGTTATCCTTTGATAAAAGGAACAGTAGACTTTAGTCTCGCATGCAAGCCAAAACAATCAATGAGGAAAATTCTCATCGTCAAAAGCTTAGGAATCGGGGTAAAGAAACTATATGGTATTAATTACTTTAATTTACTTTTTTAAAGTTCGTAAGAATTGATTCCTTGATCCATATCACAGTTTTGTTCTCAGAATCCCTTGAAAAGTTTTAAAAATTTGATGGAGAGGCTGTTAATTATTATTTAGTTCTCTGAAATAGTTAAGGTAAGTCCAAATTGAAGTTTCTTATGCAATTTTGGACAATTTTTTATTTTATTTTATTGATGTGATCAAAATTTCCATTCAGTCATGAAAGCAATTTGCGTTTGGCAGTACAGACTTTTTAGCCACGGTAACATGTATTGAATCTCCTTACCTCTTTGAGCATCTTCCTGAAAAAGGGTGCGCTGAAAAAGACTGTCCATTAGCGTATCATGAGGATTTATAACTTCTCATTACAAGACAACTCTATACAAGAAAATTTCTCTTAAGTTTCCTTGACTCTTGCAACCTGAAAGTTTAATTTAATTTACTCATCTGTTATAGAAACTACAGTGGAACCTCGAGATCCGAGTTTAATTCGTTCCAGCACTGAGCTCGTATGGAGAATTTCTCGTATCTAGAAAAAGAAGGGGTGAATCCGGGTCGAGGCGGTTCGGGAAACAAACAAACAATCTTTATTTCCAATCGAGTACACAGTACATAGACATTAGTACATTGGTTTTTCAAATTCTTAAGGTTAACATTCTAAGAGTAAGGGTGATGGTGAGCCCCATGCGACGATCCCGAGAGGTTGATGGGCGTCTTCATGGGCGGAGAGTTGAGTGCTTAGCGGGTTGAGTGCACGGCGCGGCGTACGAGAAATAACTCTTGTCCATGGCCGGGTTCGAACCCGCCGTCTTTCTACATGAAGCGGAGACCCTATACAGAACACGGGCCGCAGACCACTGGACCACGGTGGCTGTAATGCGTCACTTATACCTACAGCCTGGCTCGTGGGTCGTTAGGAGAGCAAATGATCGTATTTAGAGCAGAGTTTTTCGCTCATACTTTCCTCGTATCTTGAATTTCTCATATACAGAGATGTTCGTATCTGGAGCTTCCACTGTTCATTTAAATTTGAAAATCATTTGTCGTCTATTTTTAACAACACAACGATAGAAAGTTATGTAATACATTAAACTGTTGCATAATAATTAGCTTAGACACTGAATAAATCTTGCATAATTTGTTAATGATCTTAAATGTTGCAGGCGATTTGGAGCTCTTCGAGTACTTCAGACGGGCCTCGGTGTTCATATCCATTGCCCTAGCTGGGTCCTTATTCGGTCTCGGATGGCAAATGAGGAATCTTCGTTTTTGAAAATACATCCAGGAAAAGGAGTTATTCTTTCAGACGCAGCTATAACTGAACTGCTGCCGAATATCTAGACACGCTGAACGATTTTTAATATTTCGCTACTTATTGGAGCAGCTAGGAGTATTAATTTCTTTTAAATTTTCAAGAATTCATGTTACCGGACGATTTCTTGCGAATTAATGCTGATACATCACATCTTATTTTTTACTACGAATTTGTAAATCTATTAATAAAATATTTTTAACGCACACTTGTATGTACAGGGACATTACCCTCTAGTCGCAGAATCTCATGGCCTTGCTATTGAGATTAACGGTCTTGGTAAAACTGTATCAAAGAATATTCACAAAAAATTGTTTTACGAGTGAAGTGTGGGATATTAACCCAATCCACCACTTCAAAAATATTTACTGGTAAGACAGCAGAAAGTCCACATGTTTACGGTAAAAAAGAAGAAAGTGTGAGGGGGGAGAAAATTGAATAGAAATTGGGAGGCTTGGTATTTGTATATTCTTGATTTGTTAGAGTAATTGAAAGAATTAGTACGGAAGCTGACTGTTGTAATGCATCACAGAAAATCAAGAAAACGCATAAATGCAACCGACGCGACTACATTATTTGATTCCAAATATTTAATCGTGTGAGAGAAACTCTTTCATTGAATAGCTTTACATGGAATTCAGACCTTTTTAATTTGATTAGTTTCAATCAAAGCTAGTATGTATAGATTTTGAAAGCTACTGCTATTTTTGTAGCTTTAATTTCGATCACAGTTACAGTAGTGGTAACAAGCGATGCTGAAAGAAGTAATGAGGCATGAGATGACTCTCAAGATCATTACACAAGTTTTCAATGAGAATTAAATCTGGAAAAAGCGGTAGCCACTAAATGTACTAAAATCATCCCCTATGTTTTGACTTTTTGACAACGTTAGTCTAGTGGCTGCACGCGTTGTCATCTTCAAACTTTCCATTGCGATAAGGAAAATGGACGTCCGCTGAGAAGTGAATTTGATAATCCAGGATTTACAAGTAGTTGCGCGGTATCATCTTGTTGCTGCACAGGATGTGAAATTTATGTACGGCTCGTATAAAACTACCCCAGATAAGCACACTATCTCCTTGTGCATGTAGACGTGATAGATTCATAGTTTTGAGGTTTTCGTCAAAACTTTACTGAAGAAATGAGCAAACTGTGCACGTTCACAAAATTCCCCATTTTGAGCGAAGTTTGAACCTTCCGAGTCTTAGGTTAGGTTCTGTAATTTTTTCAGATCCTTCTAGTGACTATGCGTACAAAGTGAAGTTTTACACCAATCAGGCAATCGCAACAAACATGTTAACTATGTACTTCTTTCTGCACTTATAGGTGCATAGTGAAAACCAATGCGTAGCAGCATTCACTCTGTAATCTAACGCATTCTCTTCTGATTATCTGTGTCAAGTGCTTGTTAGTCCCTCCAGTAACTCTTCCATTATTCATTGACGATTTCAAAGGTCTTAAAGTTCGATAGTTGAACATTTGCCTTCTAATGGAGTCATTTGAGGTAGTTCTAAAAACATGGTGCCAATCATGGCAGCTAAATTGGCTCTTCGACGCAGTGGTGATTTCCTAGTCACTGTAAAGAACTTTTTGAAACTTTGCACGCTCTCAATTTTAACTTTAATCGAACATGTTTAATTAGGAGTTGAAAAATATGAAGTTGTAAAATGTAAACAGAATTATTCAAACAGTTGATGTATCGAATATCACTAAAATGACACGAAGTGTAATGTCTAAAGGCACTTCGTAAATTACAAAAACATGTTCATCCGCCACTGTACATGAAAGACGGAAAATTTAAAATTACTCATGGTGGAACCGCATGTTGTATACCGACTAAACCAAGGTAATTGACACGCTGGGACAGGTAATTTATGGAATTAGTTTTAGATAGGCCCTAAATAGAAAAATTAACGTCCTGCTTCATGTAGCGCGGAGCGATGCTTAACACGTTTGTTGCGATGCGACCCACCGGTGGGTCACTCAGGTTAGGTTCTGTATTTTTTTCAAAGCTTTCTAGTGATTGTATGTACAAAGTAAAGATTTGCACCAGCTAGGCAATCGCAACAAACGTGTTAAAACTAGGAGTCGGACGTCTAAAAACCGTACTCTTCAAACTCCCGGCTTCCTCGTGTGAGCAAACTGACCCACTTTTCGAGTGCCTTTGGAGACAAACTAATTCGTTGTTTCTCGTACACAAACGTTGCCAGTACTCATGAAAGGGATAGATCCCTGCACCCTGACAATGCTTATAAACTTCACTATGCAGAGCGAAAATGAGATTGCATGCAACGCAGATTATCCACCAGACAATAAAAGCCAAGTAAATTTTTTGTTACTTGACTCTTATCGTATGAGCTTGAATGCACACCACTCGATCGCTGTAGCGGCAGTGAATGCAAGGGTGATTCGCTTAATTCCCTTTACCAGGAAGTCAGTCTCTCTCTTTGCTATTCAAATTTAAACTAGTGTATAAATGGTTAATAATTTTCGGCATTACCCTTTTCAGAAAGTGCGAAAATTCTATTACTTTCATTCGTGAAGCAGGTTTTACTTTTCTCATTAAAACGAGTATTGCTGTTTGTTCTTACATAGTCTTCAGGGTTTAAGGAGAGTATTTTTACGATCATTTTAAGACAGAGTCGTGTATTTTCACTTTGAAGTTCTAATGGTGTGATGCAAAACAGATGATTCGAATTATTTTTAATACTACAAAAATTGTACTGGCACAGCATCCATCTGGCAATGAAAGAAATTATTGGAAAAAACTTGAAGAATTTACTCATAAAAAACCGTACATAGTGGAAAAAATTATGGTTGCTTCGGGTTACGAACGAGTTCCGTTCTTACGGACGTTCGTAAGCCGGTTTGATACTCAAGTCGGAATTTAGGCCTATACGTCACAGAAATATGGACTTACATACGTAAATTAAACAAACTAATGATAAGAACATGTACACAAATATAGTATGAACAAAATATGGCGTTCTGACGGGTAACCGGAGAGACAGGCTTATTCGGAATAGCCTGCAGCCGGAGAGTCTGTACCGGCTGGAGAGGCTGCAGAGGTGGAGGGCACAGGGTCTTGAGATGTAAAGGTAGAGGGAGTCCTGTCAACCTTCTTCAAGAACGTATCAAGACATAATTGAACAAATGCCTTTTTCTTCTCATAAAATATGATCTTATTAGACAAAATACACTCGGTCTCACCTCTGTACACTTTCGTAAATCGTGCTGAGTTGGGGGTCTTGCTCTTCAAACACTGCCATTGCATTTTCAATCATATGAAATTCTTCGGACAACTTCTTTGACGTAAACCTCTTCTCTTCAGGTTCTTCTTCTGTCTCTTCCCTACTGAGCTGAGATTCGAGCTCAAGAAGATCCTCATTTGTGAGCTCCTCGCCATGTGATTAAAAACGCTTAATAATGTCCAAGTTCAGTTCCATAGTGATTTTTTTCCTTTTCTTTGATACGCCACCAGCATTTGCATCAGCTTTACGTTTGAAAACCATGATTAAAGTTCACACAAGGGTGAAAACGGGAAAAAACTACTGAGCGCAGAGATGACAGCAGAAGCTAAAATCCAATATGGCTTACTGTGGGAGCATCTTCTTAGTTCATGCCCTGCGTTATCATGTATTTAGCCGTGAGAGCAAAATATCTAGTACTAGGCTCGATTTGCAAGCTGCAAACGGATAGCTGTTAACTGAAACATGAATTAATAGGATTTATGGGCGATCGTTCGTAACGGCGAGTTGCCGTAAGTCGAAATGACGTAAACCGGGGACTCACTGTACCTCGTAATGATACGAACAACATTCGAGTTCTTCAACTTCTGCTGAATTAATTGAGTGAAATCAAGATCAATAACTTCACATAAAAATCGATACTCTAACAAAAAAGTGTGAAAATACCGCCACTCCCTAATGTAACATTTAACACAGTACACTGGCACCAAAAAGAAAGTCTGCACTGCAAATATTTTTTAAAACTTGTAAATTACGCTAAATTTAAGGTTACTGATCAAAACTTATAAACTTCTGGATTTGGCGTTAAACCGTCTTTATTATTGTATGCTGATATTCGATTTTCAATTAGATTATGCAAGTTTTCACGTCAATTGATATAGAAAACACAAAATCAAGAAGGCAAAAAGAAACTCCGCTGTTCATAATTTGAAAATAAACCAGCTAACACGTCCAGCTTTTAGACAATAGAGTATCTGTAATCGTGTCAATTGTTGTTCTACGTTATAACCAAGTTATATTTAATCCGAATGCCTCGACTTTCTCTTAATGACTGTCAGGAGCTTATTAAACTCGACAATGATTAAATATCCAACCGAAAAATTGTCAGAAGATTGAAATGTGATGAGAAAACTGTACAAATGACTGTGCAAAAGCACCAGAAAAATGGCAATGTTCCAAAGGCCCCTAAATCCGGCCGTCCTAAGGTAACTTCTTCCAGAAACGACCGCGTCACAAAGATCCGCAGCCTCTGAAACAGATTTGAAACTTCTCCTCAGATCCAAAAGCATTATAACCTTGCTGAAAAGTGCTATCTTTCAAGAATTGAGAATATGTTGAAGGAAAGGAATTTAAGTTGCGAGGTTGTATGGCAAGACGCAAACTAATCATATCTGTGAAGAACAGGAAGCACCATTATAGACTTCGTCAGATGTCATAAGGATCATGACGCTTCATACTGGCGGAGGGTGCTTTTTAGCGATGCAAGCAAAATCAGTAGGCTAGGCAGTGATGGCAGGCAGTGCGTCCGACAAAGGAAAGACGAGGAATTTAATCACAGGTGCACAGTTTCAACGCAGCAAGGTGATGGAGGTTCCGTCATGGTGTGGGGTGTGATCAGTGCCCATGGCTTCAATGTATTCTCTCAAGAGAACGGAAGAAAATATCGATTTGCTCAACGAAGCTTATGCAAGGTTAATTGGACTGATTCTGGGACCTCAGATGTTGACTCACATTTAGCTTCGATTTACGAATTTGAAGGGTTGATTTGCCCCTATAATATATTATGGTTTTATAGCAGTACGAAGGTCAGAAATGATCAACCTTCTGAAAAATTACTGTAAATTAACATATACTTATCAATGTAATATTCTTAATATATTGGGTCGCTAGTAGCCAAAAATATGCAAATTAGACAAGAATATACTAAGACGGAGCATTTTACAAACATTTTGGACATACTGTCACATATTCCTGTGCGGTGAATATTGAATGAGTCCAGCATAGAATTTATTGGGAAAAAAGTGAAGCAAAAGATACGGAGTATATGCGATAACATCGGCCGATAAGAAATATTTAGTTACAGCCTGAGCTCTGCAGTGAGTCAGTAGCTCTCAGCTGGTGATCACGAGCGAAGAAGTTTAGCCATACTTTGGTTCTAAGAACATGTACACGTGCAATGGGGCTAAATTTATGGAAATATTTTACTATTTCTAAGTAAATATAACATAGGTAGGGGATTCTAACATCACTGGGTCTCTTAAAAGAAAAATTACATCTCCCTCAATGAAGTACGAACCGAAAAAAACGATCAAGTCTCTGGGTGTTCTTACAACCGTGAGTAATTCCTTCTCCAGAGTTAATAAAGAGAAAAACTAAATTTGATTTACTAGCTTGCATTTGTCATTTAGCAGAATTCCTATTGTTTAACATGTTGACTCTGAAGTGGTACGTATGTGGACCACTTAGGCTAGGTTCTGTAATTTTTTTAGATCCTTCTAGTGATTATGCGTACAAAGTGAAGATTTACACCGCTCAGGTAATCGGAGGCAACGTGTTAAGTAAACCTAAAACGTGTGATTGGAGAGTCGATCTGTGATTGTTTCATTACTTTTAAAATCGGCGATGACTGCATATCAATAATACAACATATTAAACCTTCACTTTCCCCTATTTGTAATAGTGAACACGTGTATCTAAATAAAAAGCTTCTTTAATCGCTTATTAGGTTCCAAACACCTTTGTTTTTTCAAACGCTAAACAGGTAAAAAACTAGCTGAAGGTAATGCTTACTAATAAGCGTTAAGTTTTATCACATGAATTAAGTTTCGTTTTTTGGGGGCTTCAAAACCATAAAAACAGAGTTGAAACTTTCATATTGTAGCGGTGACGTAGAACTTTCAAATAATTAAATAGGAAAATTATTCAATTCTAAATAAAACTAAATCTTAGTTTTTCAGCTAACATGCACTTTATTCGCTGAATAAAAAGTTTGAAACGAATCAAAAAGCCATTGTAGGTATGGTGTCATTAAAAGATCCGGCTCTATTATTCTGGATAGGTTTTCTTCATCGCCTTGACGTGATGTTCTTTGCCTCTATAAACATGGGCCTCTCCATTGCATTTGTTAACGGACTTATAGTTGGCTAAACTAGATTTCTCAGAGACTAATTAGTCTGTAAACGGTTACCATAGTTCGCAAAAATACAAATCTACGAAACGAAAAGTTAACTCCACTAATCAGTTGTTTGCGAAATAGTGCCCACTACTGGCAATGCCCCTAAAATTAAAATTTGAGCATTATTTTCTGAAGCTCTCATCAGAGTTAAATACATTAGAATTTAGGAAATATTTCTCAAAGTGTGCATTATTATTTTAATAAATTTTAAAATGAAGAACTTTGTACTGTTTCAAATAGTCTTTTACTTGGGTTGACAGCCTGGCTGACTCATGTAACAGAAATAGTTCTTAATTATAACCAAAATCTTTCATGCTCAACTTAATAAATTTCCATAAAATAGACACAAGTTAATATTTATAAATGACAAGAATCGGATTTCAGTTTTAGATCTCACGAAGAGAGTAGATCACAGATTTGTGAGCATTGACAATATGAGAATTGTTGTTTTTCATGTTTATAAAAAATAAATTTAGAGTAGTTGTAATTCCCATAATATCACTAGGAAGATAAGCATGAATTTGGTTATTTATATTCACACTACAATGTGCAAACATCTCGTCAAATCAAACTTCCTAAACTTTAGAATTATTTCAACTGCATTAAACTTAGATGAAATCTGATTTCAAAGCTGATCATTCCTTTGAAAAATCCAACTTTTAGAAAGTATAAGTTAGATTCCTTCATATACAAGTTTCGTGTGCATTGGATTACGGATTATAAATACTTATTGAAAAATTATCGCCAGTTACAGACAGGTGCTAACGCAATGTACCCTCTGCAAATAATTACAACTTAATCGAATTCAAATCCTTAATCAAAATATCAAACTATTTTATTTTTCCATCAACTTTGGGAACCCATTTTCAACGTAATAATCATTTTTTACTTTGTGTAGCAACAGCCAGTCTAATGCTAGTGATATTGTTGTGATACAACACGTCTATAGACACTGATCATCACAGACCAAAACATTTCTTATTTTCTTCTGGCCGGTTTTTAATTTCCTACTTTTCAAATTTTGCTTACCAATGTTGCCGATCATGCCTAATCCAGAGGCCACAAAATGCAGAATTAACAATAATTACTGAGCTCAGTACGACATGGAATTATTGTATTTCATTTTTTGCTAGCTGGTCGCAGTTGTCCAACTACTTCCGTATGCGATTTGGCTGCGCCTCTCAGCTCTAGCTGGAGCCGTCGAGTGTAAGTTAACAAAGGTAGTGTGCAGCAAGTGTAGGTTTTGTTTGTGGAAGTGGATTGTGCTGTGCGAATTGAGTTTGCAAGTCAGTTGAGGTTCTGCATTGTGCGAGATAAGGGGCTATGTTACGCGAATTTAACTGCTTTGTAGTGTGCAATTGAGGATGTGTGGTCAGCTTGGGCGTCTGTCAGTGTGGTGTCAAACCAGTGCACGAGTCTGTGTAGATTGGAATGAGGTACTGTGTTGTGGGCAGGATAAGATTTTGTTGCACGAGGCTGTTAATATTTTCGTCGTCACATGAGCAAAAGTTTTCTGTCAAATTAGCAACATTTTTCAATAACGTAATGAATTGCATGATATTGTTCAGTTTACCCAACTTGTCTAAACCAAATATTCTCAGATTACTCGTACCTTTGTGATAATCGACGTCTCGTATCCGATTTTTACTCGACCACAATGTTATTTTTCATATGTATATTATGCCACAGGTAGTATGTTTAGGAACACGCTCATGTTTTTCCTGCCGCCACAGCGCTTCATTCTTAACATTAGCGTGGAAGTGATCCACTGATGCAAAATAAACGTGGTTATTTTTGGCCCCTAGTCCTGTCGCACATTGGATATCCTATTGCTAATGCACATTATTTTACCCAATTATGACGCTTCATCATGAATCTAAATTATACTTTCACATTGCCCGAGTTTGTTCATTGTACATATATACGTATAATTACTTAACATATAATTGTCAAGTTTTTAATCAGTTCATAGATATTTTATCCTTTTAAAATTTCTTACTTACGTATCTCCTGGTAATATGATTACGTTAACTCTAACATTTCAAAAGTTAGTGCTAATAATAATGTCACGTTAGTAAAAGTTAAAGGATGCAATGAGTGTGAATTGAGGTTTTGTGTGTGTGTAAAACAGAATTCTGAAATCACGTGCAGACATTGGCTTGCCACTCTTCTATTGAGGATTTGCGTTAAAATTAAGTAAACTCATTATCAAGGCTGCGTTGAATGCCAGTTAAAGTGACTAAAATAAGCAAAAATCTTATGGCAATTTCATAGTGAGGTAATAATAAAATAAAAGATACTGCAAATTATCAATTCAATTATCCTTGAGTCTGTGAAACAAAAAAGATATAAAGTAATAATTAAACGAAACTTCAACGTTTATATATACGGTCACAAAATATAAACATGACAATGTCTACACAATTGAAAAATTACTAAGAATCACAAAGTAAGATAATGAAATAGGTTCGAATAACAAACTGAATGAAACTTTTTTCAAGAATTTATTCATTATGATTTATTTAAAGAACGGTGAGTGGTTCATGAAAGTTTACATTATTTTACAGGGAGGGGAAATTTTTGATTATCAGTGTAAATGCAATGAAGAAATGCTGAAAGCAATTTGCGATGTAGCAGATACATAACCATTTGAAAAATTACCAGAATGCGTATATTGAAAACACAAAAGAGAAAATCGTAGTACCACGTGATCACAAAAACTGCACCCTATTTTATAATCGTCATTTGTTATCTACTTATTAATCAGCAAGTGTAATTTATGAAAAACTGGAGTTTGTGAATTGACAGTTTTTGTTCCGTCTGAAGAACTTTATTTCACATGTTATAATTTTTATACAGGAAGATTAAAAAAGATTCACGATTCCCGTTTCACTTAGGGGATGTTAAAAGTACTTATCAGGTATCAAACGTAAAAAGATTTTAGTGTAGGGGGGGGCCAGTAATGCTTCTAAGCGTGATCGCCTATTTTGCTTAGGTGTGAGGCTCGATGCTGTTTATATTATATATATTATAGTATATTAGTGGCTGTGTGTTCCTTTGTCTGGCTGCGTTTATTGAATGCCTGAAATAAGCAGAGTTACTTCGCTATAACTGAATTGGTTATGAACAGCACGCATGTACACAAAATACACTCAAGCATGAAGTCCCTGTAGTGAATCGCATGGCTCCACTACAAACGAGTACCGCAACCAGGCTAGCTTTCATCGACCAATGAGCAAACAGGACAGAAGAAGTGAATCCAGAGACGAGGCTAGGCCCCGTTACGACCAGAAGCACATTAACCAATGAGCGGTCACGCTCAGGCATCAGAACCCAGCCAACCGCCCAATATAAGGAGGCTGCAACGCTCTGCATCACGGACTCTACCACCGAAATCAATATCTCTGCCAAGAACTATCATCTCAAGAACTCAACACACGGCCAACAGCAGAGCAAAGGAAGCAGAAACCAGTCATCCTATCTGCGGACAGGATGGGGCTTAAACGACCTACGTATTAACAAGAACTATGCGTTCCAACTATACACGTCCCAGCAAGATGTCCGTACGCCATTAGTTGACGACGGGACGTGCGAAACGAAGAAAGAAAAAATAATAAATAACATCATACTCAAATGTCTATATACAATCTATTAAACTCATCCTGACTTTAATTGCCTTTTCTCCTATTGGGTTCTTCGACGGTCCCGTACTCCCTCAGGCACTCACTCCGAATAAGACAAAAGATAAAGATATTCAATGTCTTCTCGGAGATAAGAGATGTCTGAGGGTTGGAACTGAAGTGTGATTATTAGAGATCATTACATCCCATTCCCATATGACAGACCCTCCAAGTTTGCTAACGGTGATGATACTGTTTCAGATATATGGACGTTCACTTTTTTAGGCTGCCTCAACTTCGTCTACATCTGGCACAATTGTCGCCTCATTTTCATGTTGCACAAGGTAAGAAGATTCCGACGCTTAAATAAAAGAGCTTTTGTAAAAGTTTCTGCGTAACTTTTAAGGAAGGTGACATTTTCACGCTCGCAGCAAAAATGAGCCACTTATTGTTACTAGCTCCGCAATCTCGTCTCCTGAAACTGAACATTCAGAAGTTTGCTGTTCAAGTTTTTTTAATAACTATACTACATCACGTTGTCCGTATTGGTGACCTCTATGCGTGATTGTTTTTATGATCACTTTTCTGATTAACCTCTCGCGTTTGATTAAAATTTGAACACACCTTCACGAACATGATTGAATAACTAACGCTTACATTTTTAAATATAAACTTTTCGCAAAGGTTGGGTAGGAATGCCAAGGTAATTACTTTTTATGTCTGATGTTACATGTATGAAAGTATAATAGTTACATGTCAGTTTAATTACAGTACAAAAGGTGCTTTTGAGCCATTGTTCTCGGACCAGTTCCCAAAAACCTACGACTCGAATAAATTGCTTAACTACCTTCAGTATTTGACAAGCTCATCAATATTTAAAAATCTACGAGGAAAGCCTGGCAGATGTAATAGTCAGTCAAATGCTACGTTGCGATAATAACGAAAAACAATGCTGCAAGGAATTACAATAAATAAAATATGAAAGAAATTTGCTTTGCGGTTAGTCTTACGAGTATAACTAGACCTCTTACCTCTATACTTGCTCATGACGACTTTCCCTTACGATACTCCTGTGCCACATGATACCTTCGAATCTCTTTACAACAGTGCTAAATTCAAACAGATGATATATTGTAGCATAGTCGTGTACCAAGGACTACTATAACAAGGACGTGCACTGCCATGTAGCTGACTACGGTAGCGGAGGCCAGTTCACCGAGTTCAGTTAACCCCTATCTGTCACAGTGCGAACATTGTCGTAGTCTGTCGCTCGGTTTGAATCGGACATTGTTGTTTGTTTCGAGGCCCACTGCTGTATTTCTACGTGGATACTGTTTGTTTACAAAGTTTATTACTAATTATATGTATTAAAAATACCGAACAAGTATGGGGTTGTGTGAACAAGTGAAATCCCTCCTAGTATCTTCAATGTGCCTGCTTTATGTCTGCCATCTCCAAAACCTGCACCCCCGCCCGGCGAAAGTGGAAGACCAACAACTGAGGTATTTTCTTCAGAAGGATAAGATTACTTCATTTGATGCTTTCAAACCTGAACGTAACCTGCAGAAGCAGTACAAGAACTTGATTATTTCAAGATCGAAAGAAAGGCTTGTGTGTTTGTTCATGGCCGACATCAGTGAGTGCAGCCTGTCTGTGATTTTCGAAAACAAGCCCACTTTGTGTTCCCCACTAACGCTCAGTGCGTTCAAGAACGGCATTAGTGTATCACTGTTTAAGATACTTCATCCCAACAATGGTTTGAGATCGTATACGCAGTCCGACGAAACTGTGCGCTTGGCAATGAACTATGTATGACATTCCGTTTGACAAAACGATCCAAAATGTTGTCACCCTTCATGCTCACACGTCAGCCTTTGTCGACACCAAGGAGAAGAAGTTGGTATTTTTGACGTCGGTTGGAACTTTTGTCACAGAAGCAGTTTTCCATGAATGATTATTGTTTTGCTCTTCGATCATACCCGAAGTGTAATTATGAACAGCTCAGAGACTTTTTGGTGCTGCCATGCAAACGCAAGCTGCAGTACATCACTTCATCTATTGACAAGGACCAGGTGCTGAGGGAAACATGTGACAATGTCCAGACACTGCAACAGAAGACTGTGTTCCTCTTGGTAGATGAAGTACAGATTCACCCAACTGTTTCAATTACTGTTGAGTTGCTGAGTGGCATGGCCGAGAACAACCGAGACTGCAAGGCCACTTCTATTCTAATCACTAGGTAATTGCAGTGCCACAGCCAACAATCCTCTTGACAACGAGCGTGTCTGTTTTCTCCTTTTTGACACAGTACATCTACTAAACAACTGGAGCTACATCTGCTAAACAACTACATCCGCAACAACTGGATCAGTGGGAAGGGCCAGAAGATGTCTTGACAATGAAACACGGCATCATTTGCAGACGTCAAGGAACTGTACGAGTCAAAGAAAGGCAGTATTCTGACGACTACTACACTCAATTTGCTGTCAACCCCTCAAATTTGCCCTCAACCTCTCAGAGAAAGACTAGCAGAAGAATGCAGTCCTTCAGACCTCTGTCAAAAAGGCCCGGTTGGCTGACCAATCGCTGCAGTTTGGTAGGTTTTTACTTCTATGTCTGTTTGTTTATATGCGTGAATGTTTGTGTGTTTGGTTGTTTGCATTAGAAAAGGTTTAACTATAATCAACTTGTAAAGTCTAAACCTGCAGCAACTCGGCTTTCTATAAAGTGGCCACTAAGTTCATACAATAATACATGTTAAGTCCGGTTAAAATTGGTATTTCAAAGCATTACAGTGCTTTAAACCATTGAAAATTCACTGTAAAACATTATCCCTACTATTGCTTGAAAGAAGTAATTTTTGATCAATTTGTCCGATAGAAAATGTTATGTTACTAAGAATGCAATGGCCTCCGCTACCGTAGTCAGCTACGCGGCGATACACGTCCTGGTTATAGTAGTCCCTGTCGTGTACTTATGTCGAAATTACTAGGAGGGATATCGTACTCACTCTAAGGCTTTTTTTTACAGAGTTTTTATTAGAGTCGTGTGTCTGACAAAATATTTAGCATATTAATGTTTTTTTTTTAATTTTATCATGTGAGACAATATATAAGGCAACGATATTAATCACTTAAGACAATCGATTATTTATTTATGTATGTATATAATCACAATAAATTAGGAGCCCAGAGTTACGTTGATAAGTTACAGCGTAGTAGGATATAAACAGTTATTTTTTGAATAAGGCTAGATATTGCCTGCTACGACGACCCGTCTATGGTGTACAAACAATCTAACAATTTTCTATTTGACGAATTACAACTGACCCGATGGTTTAGTGGCTCATTTCAGTTGAACTTGTGCGCGCTTATTATCAAACAAATGTTTATTAACCCAGAACCGTCACGCCCAGTTTTTTATAGCTAGAAAATTGTAATGAACTAATACTGAATTTACCGGTTTGTTAGCAGAATGAGTTCTCACACAGAAGCGTGTCGACGTCCAAAGTTTGGTTCTACGCAGCTCTACTTTACCTCGTGGTGGGAGTGCTGCAATCTTTCTGGTGGTTCTACATGGACGATGCAATCCCGATGTGGACGGCTGCGGCTAACCTGCTTTTCTCTACAGGTTTCTTTGTCACCGCCACTCGGCAGATCCACAAACTCAAAAATTTTGACCAATCCTCGGCGGAGCAAGCAGGAGAAACGCATCCTATGAATGAAATGCCAGAATGACAAGATTCAGAATAAATGAATCCCTACATGGCTAATGACCCGGAGCCAGGGATTCCTAACACGATAGCGTTATGGATATAAAATTGTAACACTGGATATTATTATCTTACTTAGAGGGTAAGGCGGACATGATGCACAGAGCTCATAGGCTGACGAAAATCTCCTCGCACGCTAAAAAACATTACAGAAAAATAAGGGAAAAAGGATTGTGGTAGAGCAGGAGTTACCTTCGAAGAAGAGAAAAACGAGAAACTAAACCAACCAAGGATTGGCACACCAAATTTAATATCTGTTGCAGGTAGCCATTGTATCTTTGAGGGATAGATTGTTTGCACGGACGCTGATGAGAACTGATATAATTATCATGTCCTAGTTTATATTATACAAGCACGGGAATTAGAGTTCTATCTAAATTTATTACAGCTCAAAGTCCCCACAATGTACTGCTCAAGGACGAGGCTTCCGTATTATTTTCAAAACAATATCGAAACACGCATTAAAATTCAAATCGCAAAACTGATTAGTTTCGATCAGTTCGCTAAAATGAAATAATTGAACACGGTTCTCTCACTAGATTAATTTTTGTTTTTGACAAACTGGTAAATGAGTTCTACATCGACCCAAACTAATACTCGGCAATTTTAACACTAAACTTGGGTGTTCAGTATCAGTCGGCAGCTAAGGAACGAGCATTTCGGCAAAAAAATTAATATTTCGAGTAAACTTTTATTTCCTAGTAGTCCGTAACTAATATCTATGAATAATCGAGTAGGTTCTCAATTCAATGAATATCTTTTGATTAGCTGGTATTTTCCAATTGTCAATTAGGCTATAGCATTTAAGATTGATGAAGAATTTTGCACTAAAGACAAAGTAATTTGAGGAAGGTCTGAGGTTACCCTCCGAAATCCTCCCAATTTATACTGCTTACGTTATTCCTAGCACTGCTGAAGGGTCAGGTGTGATGTGAATTAGCACCCACCATTGAAAACATCTTTCATCATAACGACACAGGATTCTTCATGAATATTCGAGTTTCCAGAATTGAACTACTGCAGTTCCATAAAGCAAACTATAATGCGTTTAATAACTTCTGGCTCGAGAGATGTGATTCTAACGCATGTTTTGAAAAGGACCGCGAGAGAAACTATTCAAAACCATTTTCCTTTTGATCTAACATTAGCTTAATCCAAATTAAACGAGATTATCAAAAAATTTCTTTAGCCTTCACCATCGTGTAGTGGAATAGGCTGATTTCATAGCCGATCAATTTCAGGATCAATACGAGTACTTAAAGAAGCAACTCATCACTTTATTTTTCAGAAAACACGATGCAAGTTCCAGGAAAGAAAAGCACATTGAAAGAATACACTGTATTATTCAAGTCATACCGACCTTACATCACAGTATCGGTCGCCTCTCTAAGGCTAAATCACAGCACGAGGTACTCAGCAGGCGTAAACCTTGGCACAAAGTCGAGCTTAAAAATCAACTCAAGGCAGTAAAATACCTAAAACCATACATGCTCAGTTGCTCCACATTCAGGCAATAAAAAATCTGAGGTAGGACTTCGTTACCGAAGAAAATGAAGCAACTCGTGCACTATACATAAAACCTTCATAATTCAACATGGAAGTAATACAGTGGGCGTAAACGGGGATTGTAAAAGTACAGGGACGTATTGTTTGATCAAGGACACTGAATCGTTGTAGTATCGTTTGATCAAGCCTCACCTACGACTCGGATTGTTTCACCACATCCGTGAGATGTCTGACGATACTTAGACTCATCACAGTGATCTTGGGATCAATTGAAATGGATTCATTGAGCACGTACAGATGTCGAGCACCGACAAAGAAAAAAACAAACCTAGTACCCTGCCAGCCCTGTTTTGAGCACTAAATCTTAATCAGCTGAGGAGCTTTGGTGTGCAATAAATGCACGCCAAAGATGGCCACGAAGAGAGCACACTTAGAAGACAAGAATAAGATAGAAAAAAACAATCTTTCAATGTTTCAATGTCACGGTAACAAACGCGAATTTAATGCGAATCCAGCAGTTCAATGAGCTCGATTAAGTTATTTCATGCAACCATCGTTATAAACCATGAAGACAAATCTCAGGTAGTCAATTTCTTACAAATATCAAACGTAGCCACAATTATTCAAGACATAATTCAAAGAGATCTTTCACAACACGGATTCGACATATATTGCATCTGTCATCATTTTTCAGGCAATTTATTCACATTTTTCTCGCTAGAGAACTCGTCGAGAAATTTAGTAGAAAATTCCTGCAACGAGAAATGTTCGTCCACACCGTCGACTACTCCCATAAACTCTCCAATACATTTATACTACATACATTCATATGTTTTACAACTAAAAAGATCACAACGAAAGGTAGGTGTATTTTTTGGCACACCGTAAGATCAAAAAGTTTGAGAAACTGAAGTTTAAAGGTTATGCTTATGATGAGCTCACAATATTGATTGCAATATTATAAAAACGCACTTTGTGTAGTTTGTGTGAGGCCTCGAACAGATTTCTGGAAAACATACTTTCGTTAAGTTGCTGGAACTTACGAACTCAAATTCAATGTATTAGAGTGTCACGGGAATGTAGCACTTAGGATAACTCGGCATTTCAAATTAAGTATTTAAATAGGCTTTATTTCGAGTCAAATGATAATTTTTTAAGTAACGTCGAAACTACTGATAAAAGTACATAAGAGGAACACTGGACCAGATAGTTACACTACAATATATTTACAATATTTCAGGAAAACTATGGAGTCATAACTTGCCTGACGACGTCCAGCATCCCTTGTTGCTCAGAGCTTTATGCAAGACCGAACTGAGGGGCGAGTATATTTACCAAAAAAAAAAGTTCAAACCTAATTCTTCACTATCAGTGCAGACATCACAAAGCAAGAAACGGCAGAAAAATTAAAAACGATAAATGTTTTTAGCATTGGCAAATCTTTAGCATAGTTGTGAAGTACAGTTCAAATTTCAATAATGAATGATGTTGAAATTGATATGAATGTGTAAGCCTTATAAAAATACACGTATAAGCATACCTATTAGTTTTTCAGTGGATAAGAATTCATTACGCTGACTTAGTGGAATAAACCAACAATGCGGATCATGAAACGAAATTTCGAACATTTGCAACAGTGAACAATTCCACAAATGAAATATCATTAAAAGTATTGCAGTTTTTATCATACTCGTACTTGATAAATACAGGTGGGCCAAAAAAGTACATATACTCTTTAAATTGCAATAACTTATTTTCTATCATTGCACATAATTATCCATGTGCATATGTCATGTAAATAAATTGTCATTTTCTCAGCTTTCCGATGGTGGTTGCATTTATTTCCTCCGCCGAACAGAAAATAAGTTATTCTAAATCTAAGAGCTTACTTTTTTAGCCCACCCTATACATGATGCATGCCATTCGAAAATGCTTTCATTAGACACGCGTAGTAATTTTTAAAAGAATGGCGGGGAGATCGGGCTAAACTGGTGTACCTCGATTTGCAATCTCGGCTTGAATTGTGTAAAAGATTGCATACCCTTCAGAGGTACATCGTAAGAGAAATGGCAAGAATAAAAACCCCTCAACAGTTGGCAGCTTCAACTCTACTATCCAGAAAATTCAACGATAAATTTCACACAGTAACAGCGAAATTATGCTAATGTAAGTAGCGAAATTATCCGCACGTTCTTAAAACTGCGTGTCTTCATGCACTTGCTCTTGCATAATTGTTCGGATTGGTCACGAAATAGAATTCTGAGCTTCAATGCCAGTTTTTTATGCACTTTTACGGACTTCTTTCAATACCATCATTTCCGTAATTCTTCTGAATTGTAGTAACCGAACAATAACATTGGAAGTAAAGTTTCACTATTTTTGCTCATTCCATTGAGTAGCGATTCATTTTGAGGAATCGATTTTATGAATTCTTTGGGCAATATGTTGTGATTGTCGGTAGACTTGATACGCTGGTAGAAACTTTAAAATCTCCTCATTCATTCTGAATTAACCAAATCTCTATACCATTTGTAGTTTTATAGCTATAATAGTTTTAAAAAGGTACCTTACTTATGGGCCACCCTGTACTTCAAACTATGGTATTGACCAGCACCTTAACATCGACTGCCTCATCCAACGGGAACACCGTGAGTCCCTAAATAAAACTGCTTCGCTTTGAAAAGTAGCTCGGTACTATTTGATTTGATAATATCCCTCTTTTGAGCGTGGTACATGAATTGCTGTATCATTGAGCTTTCGATCCTGTCGTGCATAAGCTATTTCGGATATTTTTTTCCATGGAAGTGCCAGGAGCTCCGCTTGCCCTTCTGCCTTAGCAATTTACTGAAAGAAGGCTTTCCTCAAGAAGAAGTCATTAACTACCAGCGGCAGCCCAAAGTAATAAACAGAATATAACTTTTATCAACGGCAAGATGCTCCTGAACGGCCTTAATATCGTAGAACGGGGATATGACGTATCATCTACAAGCATGTTTTTGGATACAAATTGAATCTGAAAAACCAAACATTAATTTTAAATGTTTTTTTTAATACGCAAAACTGGTTGCCTTAATTCTGAAACGCCCTGTATAATCGTTCGTAATGATTTAGCTACTTTTATTTAGATGATCGTAAAATTTTCTCATGTTTACATTATCGACACTTTGATATACTTATTAAAGACGTTGTCATTAATAAAGAATGAATCATCAATAATTATTATTGACCAAGATGATTGTAGGCTGCGTTTTACTATCTCTCATGAACTCGCTCAATTTTAAACTGTGATTTCAGTTTCAATTCCTCGTGTTATCAGTTTTGGAGCGAAAGCAAAATTGGACTGTAGAGTTAAAACTGTCAACTACAGGTGTGCTTCATATAAGGTGTCCCCATACAACGTGGTTCACGTATGTTAGCGACCAATATTCGCTTAAGCTCCCTGAAACTCGTATAAAGTAGGGAGGCTATGTATCCATCAAAGCGTTTTATTTTAATAAATCTATTCATTAATTCAACGTGGATAGCTAAAAAAATAAAATGAAGGTGACTGAACCATTAAAATTAGGTACCCCTCTCAAATATGGTCAACGTATTCCAGTTCACACTCTCTTCAATATACGAGGATCACTTGCACAAAGCTCCCATGATCCATGACGATGAACGATAGTTGACTGTAGAACGTTAACTAATCTGCAGTTATTCGAAATGAAAATTCAAGGGATAGGAAAGTTTTACCTTTCATTTTTTAGATTAAATGCCAAGACTAAGAAGACCATTTACATTAGGAGACCATGTTTCATTGATAACTTCAGAACAATGAACTGAGGAATATTGCTCGAGAAAACTATTTTGAAACGAAAATCGCATGCTAGGAAATGGGACTAAATATCATGAATTCATAATTTTTGTAATTTTTCATTCCAGAGATGAACTACTCCCGAAAATTTCTAACAAAACCGAAACATGAAAATAGAAATGATTTCTAAATTCGTTTCATAGTTATTTTGAAGTCAATATGCATTTTTAAGACAAATTATTTTCTTTCAATCCAAATGTATATTCAATATCCAGATATAACTAATTCAAATCAGGAGAGAACACAACTAAAATAATTACAAAATTTATGTGAACAAAACCAATACATCCGTACTTCGTTTATCAATCAAAATAACTTGGAAATCAAAGGAAATTTTTTTTAACTTTTCTACTTGAAACACAAAAAGTCTTAGCAGCGTGGGACGTGAAGGTATATCTTTTCAGGAATCTTCATCTATTTGTATTAAGATTCATAAAAACAAAAGAGTGAATCTTAAATATGAGGAAGCCTTATAATATTAAATGTACAAAGGACTCAACTCATCAGGCAGTGTCATATTAAAATAGAGGTATAGAGTACATTTACACTGAATACAAAAAAAATTTTTCGTTTGTCATATATAACTTGAAATAATGAATATTACCTTCCACAGTCTTTCCATTGTGGTTGCAATTTTACAACACTCTCCTTCCATTAAAACTAAAAACAGGAAAAGCCGTAGAACAATGGGCCGCCGTTGCTTCAGTGATTTCTGATGACATCAGACTCTCATCAAATTAGACTTCCTGACTAGGAGAGATTTCCGAGGTATACTCGTATTATTCTTGTCACTATTAGCGCCGTGCGTTCCTTAGTAGCCTAGTGATTATGCGAGGGTGTAGGCTGGTGAAAGCATCTCTCAAGTGAAAGCATTGAAATTTAAAGCTCATTTCAAATCAAAAGTTAAACCTTTTAAAAAGAGAACTGAGAAGTCTTTCCTTTTGTTGAAGTACTATACGGCTCTCAGTATAAGCCAATCTCTAAATGTAGAGAGAAAAGTCAGATGTATAATTATTCCTACCGTCATTGATCATAATCACCTTGAAATTAGTTACACATGATAAATGAGCGCACATCGATGAATAAACGTTTGAATTAGACAAAAAAAAACTGAACAAACGGAAAATAGATTAAAATGTAGAAAAAATTTAAAAACTGATAATTTTGGGAAACATTTGTTAAAAATCCCATGATAATCGAAGTGCAATAAACAAATTCCTAAATGATGTTTTTAAACAAGTTTTTAGTAATAACTATTACACCTCACTCTATAAATCAGAATAAAAAAGAAAACTAAGTTAAGCGGAAAGTTGAAAACTTTTATAATCTCCAAAATAATTTGGTGATAGGAACTACGAAAGGTCATTAAGAAGCAACAGTTGCTTCAATGGTGTCAGAGTATTATTTTACAGATGGAACAGCTCGTTTATCCTCATCATTATAGAGTTAGCACCGGAACACGGCTCAAAAGTTAGTTATTCTAATGATACGATACCATCTTTCACTTTTGTGACATTCGGTGTGGAACTCTTAACTCAAATCATCTAATTATAACTAAGTCATGATTTTTGGCGAACTAGGAATGATATCAGACGCAGAACTACATGAAAGGTTTGACGAAAGTGGAATGAAAGGAAGAGGCTCGTCTTGTACAGAAAAGGTGAATAATGGCTCGACAAAAACTACTTCACTTTCATCGGCCAACTTGTACTTACCTGAAGTTGCAACTCCAGTCCTCGCTGCTGCAGCCTTTTTGTCCAAATTGGCAGCGGTGAAACCGGCTTCCATCGCCCGAAACTTCAAGCCTTGGACGAGTTTCGTAACACGACGCCGTTTTTCTTCAAATTGTTCAGCGTTATCCAATGCAATTCCCTTACTGCTAGTCGTTTCTCCCTTAAAATACCTGATACTTTCTTGTTTTTTCTCTTTTTTGGCCTTTGAAGGAAACGTGGAGACCGCACCCAGGACGGACCTGTTACCGTCGTTGTTACCCACGCTAGACCTCCTCCGTTTCCTTTTCTTGATCTTGGAGGCCTCTGGGACGCTTGATTGAGCAGCGCGGCGGTGTCGGGGATGGGGCAGTGGACATGTCAGACGTGGGCACCTGCCTGTTTCGCGGTACTCTGCGCACTCCAACACGTGCTGCAACTTGCACTGTGCACACGTAAAATTAGTTATTAACATACATACTTACATATACAATGCAAGCTTCCGAACAACTAAAGCCGACCTTCCTTCAGCCGAAATCCATGGTCGTTGTCAACAATTACAAGGGCACCAACACCTAATATAAATAGTCGAAATAGGCTAATTGTACAATAGAAATCATTCATATCGAAAGAGAAATTAATTTTAGCAGGATCCAAGAGTACCAAAAGTTACCCCTTGCTTCTGGGCCCCAATTTACTCGCCGGAACTTCCTGGCTTGCAAATGCGTACCGATTGCTAGCCTTGTGTGTAAAGGGAAAAAGCTTTCTTTATTAGTATTGACCATTGTCTCTAGCTCTTATCTTGTGAGGACAAGAATGCATGTACAGTGTACAGAATGACATTAAGTTTATAGCTTGATTTAATGAAGAATGCTACTAGTTTTTAAGAAAGAACTAAAACACAGCCAATAGTCACCTCGCGTTGCAGTAATGCAAGTCAGTAGTTTTAGAGTCATGCATCCTGCAACAGCTTTAGTTTACAATATTATTCAAAACATACAAGCTTGATTAAAGCAGAGCTATAATGATTAAGACTGCCGTTCATAATTACATAAGAATACATAAAAAGTCGAGCAAGACTTCCCTATACACTACTTAGCCTCACTTGCTCCCTCTTGTCGCAGTGACCGTGCAGGAAGTCGTCGCAAATGGGTGCATTCCTGTTGGGGTTGACGTGGAGGTAGGGACAGTCGTCCCTGACGCATAAGCCGCCCTTCAGAAAGTGGGAACACACAGGCATGCGGCCCTTGTCGAGGGTGTGTGCAAACAGGCACTTCACCACGCGACAGCGGCCTCGCAGGAACCTGCTCAGTAATGAAGAGATTAAAATCAAACATAAGGTGTTGTTGGTGTTCCTCAGCTTCTCTCTATTCAGGCAACCAGCACCACGTAAGAAACACGCCATCGAAACGGGGTCCTCCCAAAGTAACCTAAGGTGTTTATGAACCCAACGCTCACTGCGCTAAACAGTAATAAAATTCTCAGAATGTTAGGGTTCTGCTTGTTTAGACGCTGCCGGCAGTATGATCAGCCAGTCGGTAGCGTATGATTGTGGTAGATTTTTCTCTTCGGGGAACGAATGTGGTCAATGCGATAAAAAATCAGTGGGAGGAGACATTATTTGTTTATTAGTAAAGAAATCCTACGTCAAAAAGATGTACATGTGTGCTACAAAATAGCTTGTAATGTTTAATCCTTTTCATATGAGAATATTTTACTGACCATTAAGGGATCAAGGTCTGATTTTTATCAGGTTGGAATGAAAGAAATGACAAATTAAAAAAAGTTACACGTAAAATATTTTTCATCATTAGCTTTATCCCATCTTAAAATTACATTAGACATCTTTTACTATGAAGGGACTTATAACTAGTATTATATGTTCCTCTAAATCTCTGTCCACTAACTAATCGTTTAATCCTAAAAGCAGAACACGAGCGTGAACAATAGCAAGTATTGTAATCGTAATTAATTGGTTATTCGCGAGAATCAAGCACTCAGTGCACATAATTTAGGGAAAGGCACCATGTTCTCATATTCAGTGCCACTTTTTTTCTGGTTTAGGACAAAAGCATCTGATTTGGTGAACACAGTAAAAAAATTAAAATTTTATTTTATGACAATGACCCCTTACACTTTGCTATTAACACACCTGGTACAGATTGCAACTCTGTCAGGGTTGTGCTCATACGGACAAGCATCTCCCCTGCAACACTTTCCAAACCGGTGATAGAAACGGCAGTAGGCCACCAATTTCTGCGGTTTAGTTGAAGTTGCCTTCGCCACACTTGCTGTTATATTAGCAGAGTCGGTGGCTTCAGCTACCACAGTTCCAGATGAGGAGCCAGATGTAGTTTTACGTGATGATCCAACTGTATTTGCACGACGCTGCAACGCTATCACACTGCGTCTCTTGGCCGCCCTTATTTGCAAAAAAATCACATTAACCAGTGAACCTACATGGAACAGTTGCTTAAGTCACTAAAAATGCAGGCCAAGACCTTGTACATCACTGAATATGGCACGATAAATTAAAACTGAACAATGTGTGTGAAGTCAGATTAAAAACCTCTCTGCACATATAGGTGCATGTGAATATCACAAACTTGTTGTTTCTCTCTAAGATCAAAAGTGAAAGGTCCTAGTTGAGAGGAGTATGTTTCTTACAGACTTGCAACTCTCCTACTTCACATACCTTGTGATCATTTTGTCTAGTCCTAGGCTTCACATTTCTACCGCCTTGAATTTGTGGTGAAGCTCTAGAGTCTAGATTGACTGAGCAGAATAACCCCACACCAGTAAACACAGCATTACACAAACTAATGTCATTTGTGTATTTATTAGATGTATTCGTTTCTATGTATACCAGATAGTAGAAAAAAGAAAATGAGCTAGAGAAGAGTGAAAATAAATGGAATTTATCATGCCAGAATAAATCAAGTACAAACAAACACACTCATTGATCCTGATTCCATTCCATTCTGACTCTGCAGTAAGCAGCAGCAGGCACCACAGCGGAGGGCTATAAATCAATACGTATTTGCTGATCAGGTGAAACTTGGAAGTCTCACATTTGATTGGAAACATTTGATTTTATGCGACCCATAAAAAAAGTCACAGGGTAAAATCAAATGTTTACACATCACCACAACAAACTTTAGCCGAGTTAAAACTACGCATTACAACTGAAATGGATGTGCTAAAGAATAACCCACTTATGATAAGGCAAGTTATAAGGAAAATAAGACAATTGTCAGAAATGCCTTGATAAGGATGGACGTCAGGTCAATTAATGTCTTATGTTCCATTTTATTTTTATTAATAAACAATAATTGTTCTTATTACTCGATTTATTGTATGCTCTTTCTATAGATTAATTTTGAGGGATAATTTTGATAGAAATTAAATGCTTATGGTTTTCTTATGATGGTATTTACTGATATGGGAAAATAAACACTCGGCTCGAGTTTTTGTGGGACATACGGTATAATAAACACTCTTACGGATTTAGATAAGAGGAAATTTCGTAGGGTATACATGTACTGTAAGCATTGTATTGTGGATACCAAAGGCACATACATCAATGGGGAAACTCTCGCAAAGCCCGCGTCCACTGGCAAATTAAAATAAAAAATTTAGTAAAAACCGTGATTTTTCACGTATGGATCTAGTAATAATAATAATCATAACAAATGAGTTAAGTTCTGAACACAAGAACTAAAATTCACGTTTCATTCAATTTTAAGGCATTTTAAAATTTCTAAATCAAAATTTATTAACAACTTTAACAGAGATAGACTTCAATGTAAAAAAATTAACACAAAGCATTACTGTTTTTTAAATAAACACAAAACAAGGAATCTTGAAGAGCAGCATACGGATGAACATCGTACATGATTGAAGATGAGGACCGAAATATGTTTCCTAAAATATAGGAAAACTTAGATGAGAGGTTTAGTCACCCTTCATTTTATTTTTCTTAATTTCATACACTGATAAGTTACGCTCTACTAGTTTTCTTTTGTTCCAAGCAAATTTACACTTTCCCTTATATAAAAATAACGGTTACAAAGCTTATATGACTAACACCTTCTATGAGGTTCACATGTATATGAAAATATTGTAAATTACAACAAGTCAAGATACAGTCTCTGAAAAGCAGGACTAAAGAAACACAGTAGTAAACGTGGAGAACAGGACCTGAGGTATGAGGTAAAGAGATGCATTTAGGTAGAGGCTGGTGGTTACTCACACGATGAGGTGCTGAAGAGCCTGAACTTTGAGAGCATGGGCTGCTATGATCTGCTGATGGTCCTTCCTGAAGCCACTGGAGTACTTGGAGTTGTTGCTGCTCAACTGATATCCATAAGATTTGGAGTTCATAGAATACTTTTGTTGAGCATTCACATGGAAGCTTGTTCTTCTTCCATACATCATTTGTTGGGCTGATTGACTCAAGTGAGCTTTTTGCTTTAAAGTATGTTTATAAGCATGTGTTGATTTGCTGCCAGAATTAAAATAAAAAGAATGCTTCAATTTCTTGTTTACAGCCAGTGATGATGAGCCAAGCTGCTGCCTATCATTTGAAGTTCCATTTTGCAAAACGTGGTACTTGCTGCGAAGGGCTTGTAAATGCATTGCCCGTGTACTTGCTCCACCTGCAAACACAATTCAGCGATGGTAATATGATAATACAAAAATAATAAAATAAGCAAGTTGCAGATGGAAAATGAAAAATTTGTAGGTTATTGGTGAACAAAATACAAAAAGAACAAATGCATTAATATACTTTTTGACTGTGAAATTTTGAGAAACATATACCGGGTGGGCCAAAAAAAAAACTGAACATATCTTTAATCAAGAATCTTGATTGTTTGGTAACTCTTATCCTGCCTTGCCGCATATCATCTGAAAGCCTGTTAATTTGCCCTTGAAGATAAAGTTTCGTTATTGTTGTGTACCATAAAATGGCTTCCCTGCGAGAAAAACGAGTGGAGGTGTCTGAACTTCTTTGTGCGAAAAACAAAGTGAGTGAGGTCGCAAATCTGGTCGGAGTGTCCCGTGCAACCATCTACGGCCTACGCGATCAAGACGTGCATGGACGAGACAGCTTACGAGATACCATTCAAAGCAGTCCCTTGACGTCCATGCACGAATACGCCAGGAGGCTCGGGGTTGGACCGGCCACAGTTCGACGAGCAGTCGCAAAGCAGGGAGGCAAGTCCCTTGTCATTGTTGAAAGACAGCTGTTTACGCCAGCCATCCGCGCCAAGAGTATTAAACGTTTTTTAGAGGCTCATGAATGATCTCATGTCTGCTCCACCCGGTCGGGTGATCATCTCCTCAGATGAGCAGATTTTGACAGTCGACCGGGTGAGAAACGGAAGAAACGACCGCTACTTGTCACTCTGTGAGGTGGATGATAGTGCCAGCACCTTGTCAACAACGAAGCATCCAGCATCCGTCATGTCATTCGGTTTCATTGCATCAAATGGTGCTGTGATGTCTCTGATCTGGTTTCCAACCAGGTACCGGCTGACAGCCAGGGACTACAAGGACAAGTTAGCCAACATGGTGTAACATGGATCAGTGACACATTTGACATGTCATCTGTCACTGTTTTGTTTCAACAGGATGGTGCCCCAGCACACACATCCAATCGTATGCAAGGCTTTCTGCAAGAGCAGAATTTTTCTTTCTGGCCATGACATGTGGCCGACATACTCGCCAGATGTGAATCCACTAGAGTACGCCTTCTGGCCGCACATTGAGGCCAAGACCTGCAAAACCTTCGCCGTCTCGAGGCCATCATCCCTGCAGATGGCAGTTGTATTAAATAAAATTTAAAATTAAATCGGTATTTTTATTGCCTGAAAATTTTGCTCACTTTGGACAAGGACTTTATGAGGTACCTCAGGCAGAAGTTAAATTTAGGATTTGTTCAGTTTTTTCTTTCCATCCGGTATAATATATGAGCAAAACATCACAATATGCTGCCTTCATCACACAACAAACAACATACCTGAATCACAATTACTTTTATTTTTCTTCACGGAAGTCTGTCTCTTGAGAGAAGTAGGAGTAGTTTTGTACATGGAACCTCCGATCTTCACAAATTGATCACTTTTGACACCAGTATTCCCAGGCAAAGAATGTTTTAATCTAGGCCAGGCTTTGTAACAAGCCTCAGAACTCTTTTGACCATATTTGAGGGTAGTGTTTCCATCTGTACTCGACCTTCGAACCAGCTTTCTCCTAGAGAACACTGAATATTTGCGAATGCATGGAGATATTTTCTTGTGGTTTCCCAATGGATTAAACAGCTGAGTACGTTTCAAATCGGGTGACTTTAAAACCAACTTATTTTTCAGTTTGTAGGTGCTGACTACCTTAGAACCTGATGCTATTCTTGATCTTACATTGGAACTATTGTGATAAATAAGCTTCTTGGAAGACATGTGGTACACTTTTGCAGTTTTAGGACAAGATCTTGTTGCATTGGAGCTTGAACTTGAGTTCCTACGTACCAGTTTATTTCGAGATACCTGGTAAAAACCAGTTCTATCATTTTCCATGCTGTTCACCTTAGATCCTAAACTCAAAGCAGACGATTTAAATTTTTCATTTGCTGACAAACACTTATGAAGAGCTTTACTGGTGTTTCTCACATAAGGATAGGGAGAAATTTTTTTCTTATAAGGTGAATTTTGCACTTTAATGGGTGAACTTTGTATTCTATGAGCAGTGTGGTCATCACAATTATGGATTCCACATGGAGGAAGATTGTCATTCTGGGATGAATGAATTATAATTGCATCATTCAATTTGGAAACTGCAACTGGTAAAGTGAGAGTGTCAACTGAATTTTTGTGTATATGCACAGATGAAGCTTCTGAGGAAATGCCATTTTTATTCTTAGAGCAATCACTTTGTTTATCTCTGGAGCTACCAGCCAATTGAGAATCTTTGAAGAGTGAGTCAGTTTGCTGAAATTGTTTTGGATTATAAAATTTAGGATTTACCAAAACTTTTCTGATTTTTGGTTTGTCTTCATTCAGCAGCATGTCAACAGGTTTTGTTGAAGGAGAATGGTTGCTGGGAGAAAAAGAGTCATCTTCTATGCCTCTTGATTGTTGCAAGTCACCAATGCTAGGAATCACAACTTTATTGTCAGAACTGTGGGTTAATGTAATATTTGAGTTAGCACAAAGCAAAGATGAGGTCACCTCTGACTTGGATCCAGAGAGAGAAGATACTGAGTAGAGTACATGATGATTTACTGACAAATGGTTTGGAAAAAAATTTGGATTCACATAATATGAATGAGAATCACTTTTTTTAGCTATAGATGAACTAGATCCTGCTAAACCATTAAATTTTGAAGCATGTGTTTGTGTACTACAAGATTCATGAGCAAAGTGTCCAGAAGCTGATGATTTTAAACTTTGCTGAATCCCTTCAGGAGTAAAACATTTTGGATTATGAGACTGTACACTACATGTAGAATTAGGAAATCTGCTTGCAATAGATTGAACTTCACATATATCACTGGGACCATGATTAGAAGTACTGCTATAAGTGAAATAGTTCCTCTGTGTTAAGGCATCTTGTGCTCTTCTTGCTTCAGTTTGGTCAGTCACACAATTGCTCACTGATGGATGATGACTTGTTGAATACAGACCACCAGCTTTACTACCAGACACAGCACTGTATAACATAGGGTAGGTTTGATCATGATGTATGCTGAAACCAGTAACTGAACCACAGTTTTGTATGGTTACAGAGTTGGTGTTTACAAAAGTAGGAGCTGATGACTCTGTAGCAGGACTAGACTGATGAGATGCAGTTGAGGAGACGATGGCAGAACCGTTTATATTTGCAGCTGAAGATTCATAATGACCAAGACCTTCACTAAAAGATCCATTCTTCAATGATGAAACACTGTTGTCAAGTTTACTAAACCTATCAAAACTTTGGCAAGCTTGATTTAGGTGCGAAGTAGCACTTTTACATGAAGAGCCAGACCTAGAAGCAGACGTATTTACAAAACGAGGATTAAAATGTACTTTTGATGCACAAAAGTTGGGATTAATAAGAACTCTCTTGGTAGGCCTGCTAGTCTCAGCCATTATCAACTATGATCAATTCATCTGGAAAATACAAATAAGTTATCAAGTATGCATAAAGAACTGAACCTTAGTACATATTTTTTACAGTCTAAATTAAAATCTACAGAAATGAAGTTGATATATTTTAATAGCATTGAAGGTGAACATTTTAAGCCTACCATTGCTCTCAACAAATCTATTCAGAAATAATAAGGTTAATATAACAGCTCAGTTAAAATAGATCACTAGACAGACATTAGACAAAGAAACATAAGTCACAATTTATCAATTGCATAAATTTATGGACATGCACATTTCATGACAAAGAATTATCTTTATAATGTAAAATGATTTTGTGAGTGGAAAAAATACAAAACAAGTAAAAATTTTAGTTATTTTACATAATTACTTAAGGACCTATGTTTTCTATCAATATAAATCTAACATCCTTTCTAGCAGTATGTAATTAATAAATAAATGTTTATAAATTATTTAGAAAGAAGCCTACAATAAGCCAAATTTAATGAATACAAATGTTTACCTAAAAAAATTCAATTTCATGCATGTCTACAGAAACAAATCTTCTCATGTTAGGCTTAAGTAATTTTAGTTTCTACAGGAAAAAAATTCAAATAGTATAATTTCAAAACCTCACAATTTGAAGCTGATAAAGCACACTTCCAGTTTCCAATATCAATAAGAGTATATTTGATTTATTATTGTTTTACTAGTGATAGCTCTGGTGCACCAGTGTTTCAAATCCTAACAGGTTTTGAAACAAGAATTATTGGCCTTACAGTTCCTCCAGCCAAAATATTTAATTGAATGAATACTATCATGAAAATTTTAAAACCAATCTTCAGCAATTTTATCAAACCATTTTTTAAAATTTATTCAGCACCAGTTTTTATTAATTTAATAACCACGCAATCTTTTAATTCAATGTAAATAGTACTTTGGACTTCAAGAATTTTTGTAATGAGAGGCGTAAGTTGGGGTAGAGGCACAAAACTGATAAAATAACAGATCGTATGTTGCTGTATAGCCTCTTCTTCTTCTGTTGTGTTCATTTAAGGCTTCGAAAACAAGTCCATGTAGCACCAGGTAAGATAATAGGTTAAGTTCGTCCTTTGTTTGTAATCTGTACAACATGCAAAAGAGAATTTCAAATATTTGACAAACAATGGGGAAAGATTCTGTTATTCAAGATTCAATGAATATTTCAATATAAACAATATTGCATCTTTACAAATTCTATTCTCCTAGTTATTCTTATACTTCACTCAAAGCCTACTGTTAGTTGATAGGGCATGCCCGACCTCATCGAATATGATTACGAGTTATGATGTACATCGCGGAGACAACTGACGGATCTCCAACAGTGTTGCCAAATGAAATTGCCCAAAAGGTGCCAGATTCGCTATAAAAAGGTGCCAGAAAGAGCTAAAAACGAATGGGATGGAGCTAAAAAAAGAGCTAAAATATTAATTTGATTAATTCATACCTACCACTTATCGAATTAAAGAACAATATGTAGGTACTGTT
>VCRD01004022.1:35572-47247 GCA_006783055.1 Trinorchestia longiramus
ACTCAAGATTGTACATCAAGACTGTACATAAAGACTGTACATCACACTTGCTGTGCATCACTGCCACTATTCAGCCACAGCTACTGCAGCCCCCCAGACTGGTCATTTTTACCTGGAAGCTGAACTGGCCAAACTTTCATCTGGACGCTCTGAACTGGCTGGCAAGAATAAAACGAAGTTCCAAGCTATTTCTCGTGCCAATTTCATGGAAATACAAGCTGAGTTTCCTGTTTGACTTGTTCCTTTATTACCTTGAGTAAGGTCACACGGGCAGTTAGATTAGGCTTGTTAAAGTTGGTTGCTTAAAATCCCCCAAGCACGACCAAACTTTACAGACTCCCTTAACCTTACCTTCTGATAAATTGTTATTACCACAACTCAAAATTTGTTTGGCTCCCACCAAAACATAACACTGGTGACACAACAGAATTCCCTGAAATTGGGGAACCGTCTGCCACCCACTCGCTGTGTATACACCACTCTCTGCACTCACCCACTTTCTGTACTCGCTGTACAAGCCACGCTCTGCACTTACTGTATTCGCTGTACTTGTGCTAATCTCAAGCCACGGTCGCTATAGCTCTGGACTGGCCATTCATCCCTGAAGCTGGACTGGCCTAATCATCCTCTGGGCGCTCTGGACTGGCTCAATCATCCTAAGATACCCCAAGCTATTTCTCGTGCCAACTTCCTTGAATACCAAGCTGAGTTCCTGTCATGAGTTCTTTTATTCTCCTTGAGTAATGTCACACGGGCAGATAGATTAGGTTTTGTTAAAGTTGGTTGCTTAAAATCCCCCAGCACAACCAAGCTTTACAAGAATACCTGAAAATACTAAACTATCCCAAACTTCCATTAAGAACGGAAAATGTTACCGAAAATTGACTTAGATTAAACAAACGATTCTGATTTATTATTTGAAGAATTTAGAAACGTTCACGAGTTGTTGCAGTGAATAGAGGCGATCGAACTAAATAATTTTTTGTGTCCAAATAATTTTTCAAGCCCTTCTTTGCTATTCGTTTACAAGATGTCTAGAAAGTTCTAAAAAATTATAGGTTCTATAAATCCACCATCATAAAAATTCTAATTTTGAATTTAAAAGTATATATGGAGAATCATTCTCATTTGTGTTGCTAAAATGTGAAAAGTGAAATTTTAGCTTAAAACTGGGATCCATTTTATGAACGCATACATATCTGAACTTTTCGGCTGAAGCTAGCCGCACTCGTTCGAACTTTTTATTTGCTAATTTCACTTGCGTTTTTGCTTACAAGTGCTGTAAAACTTTGGGCATATATGGCTTACATTGATATACAATTCAATCTATATATCCTAAAAAATCGAGGGAGATAGATCGAGGCCATTGGTGGTTCGATGAGGGGTTGACCACTCCAACGACGTGGTCAGCCATTCGTAGGAGCAGTGAGCAGGAACACCATCCTGGTGTATTAGTAGTTGCTCATGAGCATCTGATCTGAGTGTTGGCCAGTATTTTGTCTTGAAGAAATTGAGATATTTCTTTGAGTTTACTGCTTCGCCTTCGTTAAGCCCCCAGTGTGTGACAAACGGCCGTCCACGATTGCTGGACATGATTATTTTTTTGCCACCCTGTATTATCGAGGCATTGTACAGAAAAGGAGTTTTAACGCTCCAGTATTTTGAGTATTTGTAGTCAGGATGTGGCATTCAATGAAACCATTCAACGAAGCCATTTCTCAATTTCTCCGGGAATATTGGCCCTATTGTACAATTGGTGTATATTGGCTTCTATTTTGAGAAATTGGAAATTGAATAAAAATTTTTATATTGCTATAGTATTGACCAATATATGTAGAAGTCGGGTGTTATTGATATTATTTTCTAAAACAAAGACAATTTAGAACGTTTATTTGGAGTTCGCTATAGCATGATAAACACACAGTGTACATCATAATCTACCTGAAAAATTCATAGCTTTGTAGTTAAGACATTTTTGTTGCTATAAATTATGTATTTTTGTTCAACAAATTTTTTCTTTGAAAATGTGTTCGAATGAAATTGTGGAAGAGTCTCAATAATAGTTTTACCTCACTATATTTGTGCATGGGTAACTGTATGAATTACATGATATACTGGATGAATATCCAATTTCATCTCCTTAGACCAGTGGTTTCCAACCTTTATCTAGCCGTGGACACTCAAACTTCTCAATTGTTGGCGGCACACCTGTCGAAAAAAATTATACTTTTATTGCTAATGCCCTTTTCCACGTAACACTTGAGCCTCCGTATATTTTCAAGACAGATTGGAACAACAAAATACAAGTAGAATTTTATTATTCCGTACTTTGGTTATAAGTAAAATATAGAAATTATAAATCTTAAGTTTAGATCCTAATTTACTTTTTCTATTTCAATAAGCCAAATTTCAAACAATATTTGAAGTAAAATTCAAAGAAAAAAGAGGATATGGTACTCACATTAAAGAAGTAAAGATTCTGGTGTGAAACTTGAGTCTGGTGCTTCTTTACAACAGCTCTAATATTTGGTTGAATGTGAGATAGGTATACTCTCAAGTCTTCCTCGACACTTTTAATCCTAGCACGTTTCTTAGTTTTGATGTTGATCAAATAAGAAAACCCTAGTTCACACAGGTAAGAAGTTGAAAACTGCAACAGAATCTTGATATTTTTTTGGCAACTGAACGGTACTCTCCCATAACCGAAATCCCAAAGGAGTCTAACGGTAACTGAGATACTTCAATTGTAGTCATCGATCGTTGGGAAGACTTGCTAATTCTTCTTTATTCAACTCAAAATTAGTCGGAGTGGTAACAGCCAAATCTGCAAAGGGATTGCGAATCCAATCATACTCATCAATGCTGATGGAGGGAAAGTATTCATCAATTCTCTTTGCTAAGCATGTGAGATGTTCATTAATAATTGGAATCATCTTTTTATTGCAGGTTTTCAGAATTCATGGAAAAATGTTCAAATTGACTGCCTTGATTTCGTTTCTCCACAAAACAATTTTTTTCTTAAAAGCAACCAATTTAGCTTTAGAAGTTAGAACGTTTTCATCTTTACCTTGCATTTCGGTGTTCAAAGAATTTAGGTGGCCAAATATCTCCGTTAAATTCTCAACTCGGGACATTCACAAGTTTTTACTAATGAAATTCCAAATCGATCATGTTTTTAATTCTCAAAGAAGGAGAGAAGTTCTTTCTGAAGTTCATTCACACGTGAAAGCACTTCTCCTTTAGACAACCATAGTTCTTCTGTTTGTAATAGCAGGCGAACGTTTTGAGAATTTATATCCTTGCATAACATCTCAAATATTCTGGTCTTCATGGACCGTGTTGTAACGTAATTGAGTCTTTCGAAGGCTTGATTTAATACAACCTTCAGCTGATTTTGAGTGATTTTTGAAAACAGTACTTCTCCATGCAACAAATAATGAGTTCGCACGATGCTAGGATTAACTTTCTCCACCAGAGAAGTGAAACGTTTCACTGAACCCACCATAGAGGGTGCTCCATCAGTACACACTCCCACTCACGAGTCCTATGATAAGCCATGCTTTTCAAGGTATGCCGACAATATATCAACAAATTTTGACTTTTAGTAGTTGTGGATAACTTCTCACAGCAAAGAAATTGGTCAATTATGACATCATCAATGAAACGTATGAATGCAATTAACTGGGCCTAATTATTGATGTCAGTAGATTCATCGATTTGTAACGCAAACGATGTTTTTAAGTTTGGCTACAGCGCTTTCCTCGATGTTATCTGACAACTCGAGAATCCTTCTTTTAATTGTATTGTTTGAAAGAGGAATTTTACTAATTTCGTTTTCAGCATTGTCATCAAGCATATTTTTACCATTTCTTGGACACTGATTGGATTACTGTTTTGGCAAGGACATGAGACTTAAATTAACGCCAATAATTTCTGCCACCTCATAAGATGCTACTTGAGCTTTTTCAGACACAGCCATTGTTTTCTGAAACAATTTACTATGCTTTGCATTCGACTGCAACAACCTTTCAAAATACTTTATACTTTCATTTTGAAGACTCGAGTGTTTTGTAGTGAAGTGCCTGTTCAACTTACTTGGCACCATTGTTTCATTGGACAGAGTCTGGCCGTACACAACACAGTGGGGAAGGCATCTGAGCGTCACCTGTCCAGTGAAATCTACATTTTAAATAATTATCACTTTACATCCGGTAAACTCTCACCTTTTTAACTGGAGCTGATTCATTAGAAGTACATTTTTGTTCAGTTTTCGGGGAATCACCTTCGTCGCAATTAGTTTTTCGTTTGAGGAACTCATCCATGGTCAAGGGCTTGATGCAGCCACAGAAGACGGTGATAACAATAAAAATATGTGAACCCTCGCACTTGCTTAACATATCACGCCTGAGCCAAGAAACTAAAAAAGATCTCAACAATGCAGTAATAAATTTAATGAAATTTATTTACAAAAACTATCGCTCAAATTAATAGCAATTCAAAGGTGATTATAAAAAAATGTGAACTATTTTCATTCAGAGACAAACTCGTATGATACGTCCTGTGACAGTTTCGCAAATTGATTGGCTGATGGTACTCCAAATTATTCGGTCACTTTCACTAAAGTTCGCTCAACGATCAGTACAATTCATCGACTCAAGTCGCAATTTGGAACGACAAGTAATGAACACTAGTGAGACTATATAAATTTACAGTTCATCTTTTGCTGACATTGAAGCCATTGTTCATCATTTAAAGACATTGTACAGGAAATTGAAATTCTTTGTGTGCAATATGTGGCTTGAGGTGCTGTTTAGTTCTTCAGCTAAAATACTAGATAGATTATTTGCTGCTAGCATTTTATTTACATTAACAATCTTTAAGCGTTCGGGTGTGCCGTGTTATTGTTTCGCGGCACACCTGAGCAGCCTCCACGGCCCACCAGCGTGCCGCGGCACAGTGGTTGGGAATCACTGCCTTAGACATTAAAATAATTCAGCAAATAGTAACCACTTGCGAATGTGTTTCAATTGCATATTATTTTCCCTACAATTCCAAGCAAATTCACTAGAGTTCCACGAATAATATTCTTAATATTATTCATACGCATCATTTTCGATGTTCTATGTATAGTATTTTATTGACCATTAAAATGAAGAATCAAGCTTGAAGGTACGACGTTTTGCCTATATTTTCGAACAAATTATTACTCACTCAGTTGTTAATATATCCTAAGCCACAATAGTGATGTTCACAACACTCATGTTAAATGTGTCTTTTGGCAAACATCAGTACAGTCATAGGCAAAATGGAAAATGTTAATCAATGAAACTAACGCATCAGTTGAGTTCGGTGATTTAAAAGCAATGAAGCCGCTGAAGTTGAGGATTTTACGCCATCATAAAGGGACGAAACTAAAGTTCTGGGTTATTTAACTCTTTCTTAGCTTCTCTGCTTTTCTCATGGAAGCTTTACGTTCGAAATGAAATAAAAACTATAAATAACGCACAGGTATTCCAATTATTTTCAAACAAATGTTTCGGGTACTTGAAGTTTTGATGTGAAATTGACTTGTGAATTAAATTGAATTAAAATCAACTGTCTTTTCCACGTGCCGCACGATTTACATCGGACATTTAATAACTCACCAATTAATCATGTTGATGAAGTTCTCTATCAGTTTAGAATTATTTCACGTTATACCCCAGCCTCTGAAACTGGTACGTAAAACTCAGCTGCATTCACTAATAAATTATTTTTAAATGTTTTCAAGGTTACAACGTCATTTGATTTTGAGGCTTACACGTGTAAGAATATTCTAATCACAGAAAGAATAGGTGTTTTCTGAATTTTGTGATTTCTTCTGTGCCCGATATGAAAATGAGAGACCTGTCTTTTAATTTAATTTGATTTAAACTATACCAATCCTCGGATTCCAAGTGCCACGTAATAATCATAAATTATTTGAGTAACTTCTAGGAGATGAAAAATGCAGAATGTCAAGGATAAGCTTATGTTTACAAATAGTATTGTCCGGGACTTACGCGTGCCCCGTAGGATAAATGATGAGGTCGTTGGAAGGTGGCTTTATTGGAAAAATACGCCGTGATATTTTTGGTTTGGTGTGGAACTTAACACTGTTTTTAAAAAACGATGCTGACTACAGGCTACACTGTACTGTAGCTTGATGGTGAGACCAGACCACCGCTATGGTGGCACGCCGCTGGCGTCACAGCGTCTCGGTATTGCCAGCTAACGAGTATCCCTCTGTCCCTTTTTCCTCTAATACAAATTCCAATTTATTTATAATTATTATATATCCTGACCTGTCAGGACACTCCCCATCTCGGACGAAGACCGAAAAAATGCAACCCAAGGAACCGAAAACAAGAGGTGTTGAAGTCTAGGTGGAAATGCCAGGTGCTTCCAAGATCGGTATTATGTTTGGACGGCCCTCTCTACCGTCGCCCTGCGCCCGGATTTGTCGCTGAGTGCGAGGTCGATGAACGCGGAGCGGGAGAGAGCGTCTCTGCTAGTAGATGTAGCAACTTCGTCGGAGGCCCAGAGATTGCGCTTGGTGTTGCAACCTTGGACAAGCACAACGTCTCCGATATTTCCATTATCTCGAGAGAGGAACGGACAACTTGTTGAGAAGTGTATTCGTCCCTCTAAGACAGTCGACATACGTGAGCTCTGAGGTGCATGCTTTGGTGTTGATCCCGGTACGTGCGATGCTCTGGAGTTCCTGCAACTGTACCTTATCATTTTCGTGCTTGACTTGCAAGATTTTAACGACGTCTTCATGTATAGCGTTTTCTAAATCTGACCTTTTTTCACCATTGATGTGTAAAGCGTCCCACATGAGCGTGAATGCAGTTACCGGGTCGCCTGATAGCTGACTCGTGATGCCTTGGATCAGCTCCCAAAATCGGCCTTTCATGTTTGCCGTGAGGGCAGTTATTGCGTCGTGCAATCCCATCCGGTATTGTTGTAATTGATGGTCAATGGCACTGCTCCGATTGTTGAAAAAGTGCACTTTACCGTCAAAAAGTGGTGTCACTGCTTGAACCACGTTTGGCGCCGTGGAGCACTGGGGTTGGTGGCAGGTTGCCGTTGTTCGTGTGTCGGGAAAAACTGATGTAGTTGGATCGTGTGGTGCTGTCTTTGATTCGCTCCCCATCTTGGCGACAATGGGGGCCGGTGCTGTTACCTTGGACCCCGACTCGTTCTCTGTCGCTGCTGGAAGGTCCTCGGGGTTAACAGGCTGATGGCGCCCTGGTGTCGCTACAAACGTGTCCGTTCGTTTGTAGGATTCGCGTGAAGTGATCTCTTCGTTGTTGCGGTTTTTGGCCTCTATGTCTTCCTCTTCTCTTGTATGCTCTGGGATATCCTCGAGATCAAGGTCTTGGGTACTTATGGCGGAGGGAGCCACTGACGTCGTCACTTCGGATGCTTGCAGCCACCGTAGTCGAGTGGTATGCGGCCCGTGTTCTGTATCGGGTCTCTGCTTGTGCAGAAAGACTGCGTGCGGGTTCGAAACCCGGCAATGAATACGAGCTGTTTCTCGTTTCACGCCGTGAGCTCGCACTTATCGGTAAGACCTCAACTCATCGCCCATGACACATCCCAGGATCGTCGCATGGAGCTCACCATCATCCTTACTCTGAGAATGTTAACCTTAAGAATTTGAAAACCAATGTACTAAATGTCTATGTACTGTGTACTTGATTGGAAATAAAGATTGTTTTTTTTTGTGGGAATGTCCTCAATTCGCTCCCCATCTTGCAAAGACTGGGGGCTGACGCTTTTACCCTGCGCTCCTCTGCTTTGTTATCCGAGCAGACTTGTGGCTCTTCCGGATGCGGAGGTGACTGGTGTCCTAATGTCGCCGCGAACTCTGCCGTTCGTCTGTGGGACTCGTGCAAAATAATCTCTTCGTTCTTGCGGTTTTCGACCTCTGTGTTTTCTTCTTCTCTTGGATGCTCTGGAATATCCTCGAGATCCTGGGTGCCGGTGGCAGAAGGGGCCACTGACGTCGTTCCTCCGGATGCTCGTGATGGTTGGGAGAAACTGTCAACCACAACTACTGCAGCCGGTAGTTGATGACTTCTTGATAAGGAACACCTTCTTCCAGCAAATTGCTAAGGCAGAAGGGCAAGTGGAGCTCCTGGCACTTTCTGGCAAAAAATATTCGAAATAGCTTATGTACGATAGGATCGAAAACTCAATCAAAGATACAGTAATTCGTGTACTACGTTCAAAAGAGGGATATTATCGAATCAAATAGCACCGAGCTACTTTTCAAAACGGAGCGAGTTTTTTTAGACTCACGTTGTGTCCGTTTGATGAGACTGTTGATAAAAAGGTTCTGGTTCAATAGCATAGTTTGAAGTAGGAACATACAGTCATTAAGTAGAAGAAGACTGTGTGTATGCTGCGTTCTAAACGAATGTTTCTCCCATTTTGCTGAGGACCAAAAAATTGTAATGACCCAGTACTGGGTTTGGTAGCGTGACTATCTGCAGTGACCCAACCAGAGGTCTCTACTCCGAATATTTGGCCTCTAGCTCCAAGCAAAGTTTCAACTGCTACGAAGAAATTCGGCTAGAAAAATATGCGTAATAACTTATGTTCAACAGGATTAAAAACTCTAATGCAGTATTTCGATTTTCAAGTATATATTTCAGAAACTATAATTGACATCGTAATTGAGGGATGAACTTTAATGATATCTCATCTTGTTTTTCAGTAGACAAATTTTCTCCTATCTAAATCCTTAGGAGTGTGAGAAAGAGACGGACCAAGCAAGCAAGCAAACAAGCAACACGCTGTGTATTATTATATAGTGGGATTTAAAAACTGTATCGTACATACGCACGAGTAGTTGAAGCCTTTGTGAGTAAAAAATTTACCTTTTTATTTTCAACTCTTAACACGTTGACTCCGAAGTGGTACGTATGTGAGCCACTTAGGTTAGGTTCTAAAAAATTTACAGTGCCTTCTAGTAATAATATGTACAAAGTGAAGATTTACATCGGCCAGGCAATCGGAGGCAACGTGTTAAAGAACCCTAAAATAATGCTCACTAATGATCAAAGAATTTTCATTGTCTTAGAATTAAAAAAAACTAAAAGCTGTGAACAAGTTAGATGAACTTTTAAAGAAAAATGGCATGAAAGAAACTCTCCCGATGAGAAAACGGTTCATCGAACAGTGAGGACATTTTATGAACATGGAAGTATTGTAAATAGAAACAAAGGAAATTCTGGGACAGGAATAATACTAAAAACTGAAGATAATATTGCAATTGTGCAACAATTAATCGCAGAAATCCCACTAAGCTCTGTAAGACGCAACGAAAGCGGTCTTACAAAAAAACGCTTCGTACCATTTTCACTAGGTCTTAGTGAAAATGGTAAAAATTTTCGAATTTTGATTTTTGAGTTGTGATTCTTATGGTGACAAAAAAGGGCACGATACTTTGTAAATATTGATTTTTTCTTTCCAAAACTCTATTTACTTTTGTTCTAGCATGAAAACTGTAAGAGGAAATCGATTTGGGTCGAAAATACAAAAATACCTTATTTACCCCTGAAATTGCCATTATTTCGAAAAAATGAGAAAAAGTACATGAATATTATGTGTTATAAACCAATTTCACCTACTGTGTTGCGCCTAATTTCGTCATACCATGCATTTAAGCTTTTCACTATGATGCCCCCTTTAACACGTTGCCTCCGATTCCCTGGCCGGTGTAAATGTTCACTTTGTACATATTATTACTAGAAGGCACTGTAAAATTTACAGAACCTAACCTAAGTGGCCCACATACATACGAACCACTTCGGAGTCAACGTGTTAAAGAATGATTTTGGTGTGCATCCGTAGAGAATCCAAATAAAACACCAGTTACTGCCCCTTTACTACGTAAGGCGCAAAGCGTTTAGCAATTAGACTACCGCACAACAACCTATGTTCATTGAAAAATTAGTAGTCATTGATGAGGCTGCATTTTCAATGAATGGAAGTGTTAATATTCAAAATACAAGGTTTTGGTCTATTAATGCAGCCGAAGAAAATACATTTGAAAAAAGTATACGAAGAGAGAAGTTTTCCATGTGGGCGGGTCTTTGCAGTACTGGAACTGTTATTGGGTCCTTCTTTTATGATGAAACTTTGACTGGAGAACTTTATTTGGAAATGTTGAATGACTCAATACTTCCATTATTGGAGCTGGCTCCAGCAGTTTGTTTATTAAACACAAGGTTTTGTATTCAATTGTAGCTGGCTTTAGCATTTTGTCTACTAAATACAAGATTTTGTATTTAATTGAAGGTGATGGAAGTATTGATTCATTTAACATTTCTAAATAAAGTTCTCCGGTCAAAGTTTTCCCGTAAAAGAAGGGCCCAATAACAGTTCCATTACTGCAAAGAACCGCCCACACGAAAAGCTTCTCTCTTCGTATGCTTTTTAAAAAATATTTCTTCGGCTGCATTAATAGACCAAAATCTTGTATTTTGAGTATTAACACTTCCGTTCATTGAATATGCAGCCTCATTAGTGACTACGAATTTTTCAATGAACCTAGGTTGTTGTGCGGTAGTCCAATTGCAAAACGCTCTGAGTCTTGCGTAGTTATTTCAGTAACTGGTGTTTTATTTGCATGCTGTCCGGATGCACACCAAGATCCTTCTTTAAAATTGTATGAAATATTGTCATCGTAAGACCGCTTTCGTTGTGCTTTACTGAGTATTGTGGGTTTTTCTGCGATTAATTGTCTCATAATTACAATAGTATTTTCAGTTCTTTGTGTTATTCTTCACCCAGAATTTCCTATGTTTCTGTCTACAATACTTCCATGTTCGTTTTTAATAAAATGTTCCATGTTCGTAAAATGTCCTCACTGTTGGATAAACCGGTTTCTTGTTGGAAAAGTTTCTATCAGGGAATTTTTCGGTATAAGCTCTTCTAACTTGTTCACAGCTTTTAGTTTCTTTAAATTGAAAAACTATGAAAATTCTTTGATTTTTAGTGAGCTGCATTTTAGGGTTCTTTAAGTGTTGAAAATGAAGAGGTAAATTTTTAACTCACAAATGTTTTAACTACTCGTGCGTATGTAGGATACAACTTGTAAATACTATTAATAACCATTAAAATCACATATTAATAAACATTTTTTAAATATCTCAATTTCAAGTGGAAATATAATCAATACAAAAAGTGGGTACATTTTTCAGGGATATCCTGTATAATAGAATGTTGGCAAGACACCCAATGTATTGAATTGTGAGGATAATTTTTTTGACAGTTTTTTTGTAAATTTGTAGGACAATGAAATCTTCTTCTTCTTCTTCTTGTTTCACTTTTATTGGAGCTTCGGAAATGAGTCCATGCAGCTCCACGCCTTCAGGGATGTTTTATTGTTATTCTGATGTTTAGCACACAGGCTGAAAGAAGTTACAGAAATTTTATTCTGCTTTGTTCCACTCGAAGAATCCGTTCCCTTCTAAATTTTGCGCCTGTAGTAAGCTGAAGGCAGTAAGACTCCAGATGAGGCTGATGAACACCGGACGAACCACTAACGAACACTGGACGGACCACCAATGAACACTGGACGGACCACCAATGAACACTGGACGGACCACTAATGAACACTGGACGGACCACTAATGAAC
>VCRD01004023.1:4175-17354 GCA_006783055.1 Trinorchestia longiramus
CTGTGAGTGCTGTACTGGTAACTGTGAGTGCTGTGCTGGTAACTGTGAGTGCTGTGCTGGCAACTGTGAGTGCTGTACTAGCAACTGTGAGTGCTGTACTAGCAACTGTGAGTGCTGTACTGGGCGTGGTTTATTTTCTCCTACTAAACTTGAGGACAACTCATTGAACTTCTGACTGGACCATCGTTGTCCTTTACTTGCACTGGTGCCAATACATCGCAGCTGTCTACTGCAGAGCTGCTGATGTTGTAGGGGTGTGGATTACTAGTCATTCCGCTGCTGTCATCTGCTTTTTCTTTCCATTTACTACGTGTTCGTTGAGCCAAGTTTTCAGTTTGGCAGATTTCAATGTGCAAACTTTGCTCCGGTAGTGAAACCGAAAGCAATGCTGTTATGTTACTTACTGTAGAATATCCCACCTGAGGCCCTTAGAATAAAATATTTGAAATCTAATATTGTTTAACATTTTATGCATGTACTTCAAAGGAAATGAACTTTTTTTTGAAGACAGCTGTTCGCTGTGACAGGAATTGTAGCATGTTTCACTTCAATAATTGCTTTCAGGACTAAAATAATTACATATAGTGGAGAAATTAGGCTTAAATAAATGTTTGAAGAGACTTGAATAAATGCTTGGTGCTGCTTGATGTGCTAAAAGATCATTTCTTCTCACTCAACCGAACACGCGCAGGGTTTTAAAAACTAACTTTAATTGCAGCAAGGACTTCAGGGAATTTTTCTGAGCGTAAAATTATTTGTCAACGTACCACACATCAAATTACAGTACATTACTCTATTCCTACTCACCAGGGCTTATCGTAGTACACACATTACTGACTGCTTTATCATACTCATACCTACCAGAGATGTGCTTATTAAATATAAGTACTTAATCAAGTTATCGTACTCTACACTACTCCTACCTACCACAGATGCCCGTAGTAAATATACTTAATCAAGTTATCGTACTCTACACTACTCCTACCTACCACAGATGCACGTAGTAAATATACTTAATCAAGTTATCGTACTCTACACTACTCCTACCTACCAGAGATGTACTTATTAAATATACGTATTTAATCAAGTTATCGTACTCTACACTACTCCTACCTACCAGAGATGCACGTAGTAAATATACTTAACGAAATTACAGTAAATTACTCTTACCTGCCAGGGTTCATGACGGCTCAGGAAAAGAAGATTTTTGAGGACCTGGACAGGAAAACGACGCACCCGAAGTACTGGATGCCGCTGGTGTGGGCGGGCACGATTGTGGCGAGGGCGCGCAAGGAAGGCAGAATCAGGGATGACTTCGCTGTCAAGTCCCTCATTGATGAGATCAGCAAGTTCAGAGGGCTGAGTGGAGGTCTTCTCAGCTATGACTGGATCAGCATCCCTCTTGTGTACACCCAGGTCTGTGTGTTGCTGTGTACACCCAGGTCTGTGTGTTGCTGTGTACACCCAGGTCTGTGTGTTGCTGTGTACACCCAGGTCTGTGTGTTGCTGTGTACACCCAGGTCTGTGTGTTGCTGTGTACACTCAGGTATGTGTGTTGCTGTGTATCCAGGCCTCTATGTTCACTTATGTATGCAGGGCCACATTTGTTCCTGTGTACCTTACCCTTTGTGTTGCTGCGAACTCCCTTGTTTTTTCAAACGTGATGTTGGGGAAACCAAATTAATTGTGGATCGCGTTTTTGATATATGAATACCTTGAATTAACAAGAGATGAACCAGTGCTAATTTTGTGCTCTGAGCTACTAAAGATTTCATTACATCGCTCGAAAACGAGCATATTTTCGGTCACTACTCAGTGTCTATATATTTGACCAATCCTGGGATCATGTACTATGACCATCGCCAATACTTGCCATAGCAATTGTATTGGTTTGTGATTCATTGTTACAGCTTGACCAGACTTACTCTACTTTACACTACGCTGAACACCGCTGTGGTATACGAGCGCTACCGAGACATTGCTGTGATGATAGACTGCAGAACAGCTGCTTCACGTACTGCTTGTCCTTGAATCAGATGCGCTGAAAACAAATATCACGCAAATTTTATTCCTGTAATCCACAGCAGTGCTAAAAATTGACGGTTTGGTGTACCATTTGTCGCTCAATATGTTGGGTGTAACCTGGTATGTGTATGGGAGGTATGAATAAGAGAATACAGGGGCGGCGGTTAGTTAATATATGTATTTCTGCTTGGCCGTGTCCGTGCAAGGAAATCATTTACTAAGTCCTTGTATGTGTAGAGATACTATGTATTAAGGCCGTGCATGTGCATCAAAAGAATGTACCAAGACCGTACACGTGTACACAGGTAGTAACACTGGCTGTGTACACCTTCTTCATCGGAACGATAATGGGGCGTCAATTCCTCGACCCCACGCGTAACATCCCCAACTACACGGTCGACTTCTATGTGCCCTGGTTCACGTTCCTGCAGTTCTTCTTCTACATGGGCTGGCTCAAAGTGGCAGAGTCGCTCGTCAACCCCTTCGGGGAAGACGATGATGACTTCGAAGTCAATTGGCTCATCGATAGAAACTTACAGGCGAGTTTTGGGTGTTGGTTGTCAGCCAAGTGTACATGCTATTTGGTTGTTGTGTGGTGAACGGAGGTTTATGGTAGGAGACATTGTAGTGAGGGCAGATTGAGTAGTAAGATATAGTTCGATGCTTGATAGTTGTGTTGTGTCGAGTATGTATGGCTTTTGTCCTACAATATTCCGGTGCAATTCTTTGGTTCTTGATGATTCTTTTGCTAGCGAAATCTGTGTGAAAAATTGTTAGGAATTCAGCTTAGGGTAGAGCGACGTGTATTAATTCTGAGCCTCGTAAGTGCAGTGCTGGAGGAGGTGACGTTAAGGTGTTGGGTGCCATAGCTTACCTTGTCTGATCAGCACTTCAGATCTTGGAGTTGAACTTGTCCTCTTACTTCAGAGCTACGATTTTAATGATTTATTGAACTTTAAATTGTGAGTTTTGTTAGTTAAAGAAGTCGAAATTCTAAATTTTGTTAGTTAAAGAACTCGAAATTATGAGTTTGGTTTGTTAGAGCTCTAAATCGTGAGTTTTTTTGTTAAACAACGCTAAATTGTGAGTTTTGTTTGTTAAAGAACTCGAAATTGAGTTCTGTTTGTTACAGAGCTCTAAATTGTGTTCTGTTATTAATTAAGCATTTTATTTTCAATTTATCTCTTTCTGTTTACATGTTGTATAAGGAGTGAGGGTTACATTTGACGACTGACTTCTCACTGGAATATTCAATGCTATTTCTTTTCACTACGTGTTTCAGTTATTTGTCTCACAGCAGTGTACTCTGCCTCACCTCAAAACGATTTTAAACGGCAATGCTTTAGTTCAGTTTTGTAAAATATGTTGTACAAAAATGCAAGTTTGTTTGTCTTACATTTGTAGTACACCCCCTGTACTCTGCTGTAAGAGAATTGCGCGTTGTGATGAGTTCTGAGTTTTACGTTTTTGTGATGTTTGTAAATTTTTTACCACTAACTCACTTAGTATTAGATACTGAGCATGAAAGGTACCTGCGTTCCAAAGATTTTTCCAATATTGAACTGCTTTTGAAAAATCCAGCCATCTACTGGGTTCTAAATTTGTTGAGCTTGAGTTTTTGTAACATCGTACAGTGTGAACAGTTACATGTCTTCGTTATTTTAATTGTTGAAAATCTAAATTATCTTCTGTAAACTTACTGTATTAAAGTATAAATTAATAGTGGTAATAATTATAGTATCAACTATTTTAGATTAAAATAACCCAACAAAATTTGAAGTGTGGAGTGTGTAATCAATTTCACCTCTAATTTACATCACTTCATATAATGTTAAATTTGATAGAAATCAAAACATTACTTTCGTTTTGATGTTAAAATTAGTTAACATGTTGCAGGTATCGTACCTGATCGTGGACGAGATGCACGAGGAGCATCCAGAGCTCATCCAGGATGCATACTGGGACGAGGTGTTCCCCCAGTCTCTGCCCTACACCGTCGCCTCTGAGGGCTACCGTCGCATGGCTCCTCAGGGCTCCACCTTCAACATGCAGGCAAGACTCAAGCTTCTTCTCCCGTGTCCCTTCACTCTCAACCTATGTATTTTCCTCCTCCTATCTACCCGAACTTCCCCCACACCCCTGAGTTCCGCCCTCACCCGAGTTTTCCCCCGGATCACTCTGGGCAAACAACACCAACAGACTCGACTTAAGTGAGGCAGTTCACACAAACTTCTAAATAGCGTCAATTTGAGAGTATTTACCCAATGAACTTGTATCTTAGATACTCAAAATATTGTCTATCAGTTTTTACAGACGAGGTGAACGTCCCTTGAGCATAACTTGGAGTGTGTTATGCTGAACAAAAATGTTAACTGTAGCTGTGCAACATCGATAAGATAGTGTGTAGCCTGCATACCTGCCCCCGAGTGGACAGCTTCTGTGGCTTCATACATTTTCTTTCTTTTGTAACACAAGGCGTGTTTTTAAGGTAAGTACTATTTTGCAATAAAATAAAACGAGTGGATTTTTCTGAACGACTTTATTTTTATATGAAGGCCTGTTCTTGAGTCTACTTTGATACATTATTTCCACCAATATTAAGGCACTTATTGTGTCGGACAACCAGCTTGTGAATACCATCCTCGTAGAAATCTGCCGCCTGATTAGACAACCATTGCAACACGGTCGTTTTGACATCTTCATCGTCTTCGTGGCGCTGACCACTCTCATGATTATTCAAATACAGGAACGCATTGAAGTCGTAAAGCGCCTGTTCTCTCACTTCTTCATCAATTTTCTATTCCAAATCGTCAGTAATGACTGAAGGTCGCCCACTTCGTTCCTCATCATGCACATTCGTACAGCTATCTTTAAAAGCTCTTCCCCGTTTTCGCACCATCCCATTCGCTCATATTGTTTTCTTCATACACTTCACTAATCTAGCGATGAGTTTGTCACTTTCGTGCCTCTAGCACTAAGAAAACTAATCTCAGCTCGTATTTCACAGTTTGCGGGATTTTCAATCGAAGCAGGAATTTCAAATACTCACAAATAAACATATACATGCCTAATGACTCTATACTGGCGTGTGTGGCTTATTAACAAAGTGTGGTATACAACGCACATGCGCCAAAGGCAGACAGAGACGCTGCAGTGGAAGAATTTTATAACGTTACTTACTCTAAAAACGACCCTCGTATGCAGTAGAGACCACCTCTATATCGTACGCGCAATCTTTTGTTTCTAGTTGCCGTTCACATTCTTGTATTCATCCTAATGCACTTTTTTATTCCAAAATTATATGATCTAAGCGACATCTTCATCCAGTGGCTTAAAGGTTCTCAAAATTGTCCTAATGTATGCCATTAACTCAGTTATTGCTTCCGATATTCGAGGCACATCAATCTTCTACTCGTAAATGTCTCTCATATATATGCACTGTATACTCTATTGGAAATAAAGTTCATTGTATTTTTATTTCAGGTGCCAGAGGCGGAGCAAGAAATTCTTCTGGTGCCGCTCGAAGAAGAAGACGAGAATGAAGGGAAGGATGCCGGACACGTCAAGGTCTCCATTACTATTTGTGTTAACCCTAACTTGTATAGTTGTGGTTCAGCAAATTTTCAGTAATTTTATTTCTTACTGATGCTTCGATTGTAAAATTTACTGATCGTAACTAGAGTCGTAACTCAAATTCACTATTAATAATTCAGAATGCTATGAAATTCGCTCGTACGTTGATGTATCAGGTCTATGGCCGTGTTCACTACCTACAACCAAGGTTCGATGGTACCAATAATTCCGGTCCGCTGAGTCAACACTTGCTGTAGGAGGTTGTTTAGCATGACACAATAGTTCAGTAAGCCTTAGGGGTGTTACTTTTCTATACATTTCTTTCCCTTTGGTGTAGTTGCCTGTAGTATATCTAGGACCATAAGCCAGTTGTGTGCTGGGTGTAGACGGTCAGGCATGTGGGTGAGTTATGGGGAAGTGTCAGATAATGTAATGAAATGGGTTATTGATTTTGTTGATAGAAGCTGAACTAAATGGAGTTTAGACAGGGTTGTGTTGAGCTGTTATTATTATTCGCTGTTTGTTTCGATGTATCAAGAAAAAGCTAATTACACGAGTTTTTATGCCTGCATAAAAACACTGCATAAAATTAATTATTATGCAGAAGCCTGCATAAAATTAATTATTATGCAGAAGCCTGCATAAAATTAATCATTAATTAACTCACTAGTGTGAATAACTGAGTGTTTTTGCCGAATCTATCATCCAGCTGAGAACGGTAGAAGTAAATGTAATGAGAGTTACGTAATGTGGCCTGTTAATGTTGAGAACAGGTGTGAGGTTTGCAGAAAAATAACTGAAGGAATTAGATGGAAGGAACAGTAGGGGTCGACCATCGGTTTATAAACAGGGATAGGTGAGGAAGGGGATCGCAAAGTTTGCTTTGGATACAGAGAACGCTGAGTGCAACGTTAAAGTGAAGAGTAGGATATAAATAAGTTTAAATATATGTAAGTGTGTGTGTAATCATTTCGGAATTTCGTGTGGTGCTCAGCCAAGAGAGAAAGTGACAAAAGAAGATTGTATGCTACGAGGTATTTGTAGGGTAGGAAAAATATCAGTACCAGATACCTAAATGAAGATGATGAGTAGACTAGTGAATGTTTGGGTTTACTTGGTGGGCCGAAGAGTCTGTGGGTGAGAGAGAGGAACCACGACCAGGGTGGGGCAAGGTTTAGCCAGTGATTACTGCAACACTCGCCTTCTGTCAGCTATCCCCTTCCTTCCCCTCAAGTACCATGTCTATCATTAATAATCTTTCGTAAATTCATGATATTCATTGTGACATTTTAACAAGTTGTCCACTGCTCAGATCAACATGCACAATGCCAGGACAAGTCGCGAGAGTCTCCAGTCGTCGAGCTCCGGCATCGCAATGAAGGTGCGGTCACCCCGCAACTCTATGAGTGCTGAGCGTAAGGGCAGCATGCTGTCCGTCCTGCTCAACAGGGTCATGCACTCGGGAGCCGGGGACGGCAGCACAACTCGCTTCTCGAGGCTAGGTCAGCTGAGGAAATTACGTTTTCGTCTTCAGGCGAGGTCGATGTTATAGGAAAAGAGTGGAGAAATGTGGTAGCGAAGGAAGTTTAGTTACAATCTTATTAATACTAGGGGATTTTATATTGATACAAAATGGTCGCTTGTTTTAAAGTTTGATATGATTATACGAGATATCCTGAAGGGGCTTTAATTTGAAGTTGATTGAGACTGTAAATGTGAGGATAGGAATGAATGATTATATTCTTTACATTTGCCGAGAACTTGGGACATAAGAGTGACTAAAATGGCAAGAATAAATTTGTTAGAAATGAAGCATTTGAGCGGTGTGATCAAGATGCTTTAGCTTCATAAGAATAAGGATGAGGACGTGCGAATATTTTTCAGGTTAGTGAGAGATGAACGTAGGAGAAAAAAATAACTTAGTTTGAACTTTTGAACCTAAGGAATAAATAGAAGAGCAAAATCTCCAGATGGAGCAAGAGGTGAACGGAGAAAGTGCTTGAGGGAGACTCAATTTTAGGTATTCGAGAGTTGTAGGGGTAGCACGTACGCTATTTTTTACATACGTTCAGCCCAAGCGTATTTTCTCTTCTTAATTCTATAACTCGCACCGTACCCGCACTGATTAACTCCTCTGAATGCCGTCGGATTGCTTCTTAAATAAAGATGTAACTTTATTTTCTCGTGCAAAGTTTTGCAAGGCTTGCGCGTTCCTGTTCCTTTTTTTGGCTGTCGTAAGTGTTGAGCGTTTTTCATGGAATCTCCCTTACGGCTATTTTCATATTCTTCATATTTTTAATCCTCTCAAGTGTTTTCTGTCATATCGTTACGCTGGAAGAAAATAACACTTATGTTCCTAAATTTTTCATGGGATTAAATGTGTTGGTCTTCGACGCTGACCTGGCACGTTTGATTATGGTACTGAAGATCACAGCGCATAGACAGGGCTTCTATCAGATGTTTTTAGAAACTATTTGTAAAGAAAACTGATGACGGAAAATGTTTTTGCCAATATGTACTCAACGTTTTTAACGATTTATCTTGAATTAAATGTTCAGTTTTCCTTTCCGTGCTCTTGATTCTTCTTTGAGTATAAACCTAGGCTCCATAAGTTCCTTAAAAAATTATTTGTGTTTTCTCCTATCACTTTGAGCATATTAGAGACCAAGACACGTTGTTAACACAGGCAGCAGCCTGAGCATCAGGTCTAAGCGCACTGGAGTGCGTGTCCACCGCAACTCTTCACGGTTGTCCGCCATCTCCCGCGTCAGTAGCCGTGACTCCTTCTCCAGCCCTCGCCCTCGTGGCCTCCCTAGCAGCCCCTCCGTCGCCCACTCTGCTATCTCTGCGGATGAGGTAAAATATGGTCTTGACGTGTCTTGTTTCATGCGTGGATGTAGGTGATATGTTGTGCCAGACTTTACTTGAAATATTGGTAGGTGCTAATTCAAAGAGTTTAACAGAGTGTCTTCGATGAACGGTATTAATGCTTAATCCTAGAGCAAAATATTAATAAAAAGTGAGTTCTTCTGCCTCCCGGTGTAATGCGATGAAAGATTGTAATCATCATCAGTCCTCTTATGGCTTAGTGATTTGTGTTCAGCTGTACTCAGCTAATGCTTCTCCAGAGACGTTGTGACAATCATGACACTTTTCTCGTCACTTCTATGAGGGACGGAATTGGGCCTTCAAGTGGCTGGCTGATGCGAGAGAAATAAGCGTATAATCAATAAGTTATTCAAATACGGGGAGTGACGGAGTGAGGATAGAGGGAGGTGTGGTGAGAGAGGAAGAGTTTGGAGCAGACTAGTGGACTAATCTAGCCAGCAGCGACTGGTCAGCTGTGTGACGTCAGGGACGACAGCAGGGTAAGGTTAAGTGAGGCTTAATAAGATGAGCATAGTGTGATATATTTAGACAATAAAGTTTGCTTCGTTAGACAGTGAAGTTTGCTCGATTTTCGTCCAGATTTGACTTTTAAGAATTGCGTCTGAGTCCAATGCTGGGACCATGAATACATCGTAATGTAACCTAGCTATAATACGTCAGTCTGACATTGTAAGTTAAACGATATAAATAGGAAATTGTAATTTAGATTCGGCATTCGTGAAGACCAGAAACAGGATTGTACAGTAGTTTTATGAGTGTGCACATTCGTGATCTGCGATTAGTTCACAAGCTAAACGTTCAAATATCCTGATATACGGGGTTGTAAACGTGAGGTTGTGTATGGGTCATACTCGTGTGCGACTCAATTTCATTGTGTACAGATGATTCCAATGTGTAAAAATATATATTTTCGTGTACCTGTTGAGAATTTTGTGGTAATTGTGCAGGGGGCATCGGAGATGCCACACCGTTGGCTCAACAGAGAGGTGTCCATGGATGAAGAAGGTGCCATACTCATCAGGATCAAACCGGACTCTGAACGAAGTGAGAAGCTTTTATTTATTCTAAGCCGTACTTATTTCATTAAAAACAAGACTGTGTGTTTCGTCCAAGTTCAGTAGAATTTTTGTTGTCTATTTATTTATTATTTATTATTTGAAATGCTTATTCAATTGTGCGAACCGATATGATCGGTCAACTAATTCAAATCCCATCTAGCCTTCTTCAGGAAGATTAAGAAGAGCTAAAACCAGTAAAAGAGGTACAGATTGTTTGACAATATAATTTGCAGTCGTAGGTTTTCGTTTTTGAATTAGTAAAGCTTTTAAGTTATCACATGCATCCAGTTACACTGTGCTTTTTTGAAAGTTATTTTGCTATTAAGCAAGCTGCGTGTATGTGTTTGCTAAGTGGAGTGTTGAGACAGCACTGTATGACGTGAGATATGGAGTACTACCTCTGATGCACCTCATGTGTCAAGTGAGTCATGGTAGTTTGTGTGACTGGGACACACAAGTAGGGCAACACAACTCCAGTGTGTCAACACACAATCCAGTGTGTCAACACACAATCCAGTGTGTCAACACTTAATCCAGTGTGTCAACACAACTCCAGTGAGTCAACACAACTCCAGTGAGTCAACACAACTCCAGTGTGTCAACACAACTCCAGTGAGTCAGGAGTTGGACAGGAGTTGGACAGGAGTTGGAGTGAGGAGAGGTGCTTGGAGGTTACCTACGTGGCTGTGTGTGAAGAACACTCGCCAAAATCAAAACATGACATGGAGAGACTGCAAGCGTCATTGATATATATTAATGAAAATATTATTTATAATAATGAAAATATAGTTTTGTAATTCAAAAATTAGAATTGGGGAAGAGATCTAAGCGAAGTCCCGTGCCGTCAGAGCCTCACTTCATCAAGTCCACTGGTGAAGGGGTCTCGCTGAAGTCCATCGTCGCCCCCACGTCCACTTCATCTCAGACGACCTCCGTGTCGCCCACGTCGTCGGTTTCAAAGCACCCCAGTGTGACGATGCCCAGCTCAACGTCCAGCGCGCCTTTGGTCTCCAGATCATCGCTGGCCAAACTGCCTCCGTTGCCCATAGGGCGGCGTGCGGTCGCTGGCAAGCCTAACTTGACACCTGTAAGTGTTTACCATTATTGCTCTATTTATTTCTCTTTACCTATTTTCCCACATTACTGTTACTGTGTTACATATATTACATGTACATATGAGTAATTACTGTTTCTTATATGTATCACAGTAACATACATGTGTCTGTGTTGCTGTCCTATACTACATGGTGATTGTTAGTTTGTATGTATGTTGTGTATGTGCTTCTTCATACTTGAGCAACACTGGCTTGCTGGCAGAAAGTGGTAAATGTTCATTTATACTGATCAGTTCAGGCTCGTCAACGGTTCTCATTTTAGTTGGTAGAAATTTTTTTATAAAATATTAATTTTTCTTTTCATCAAAAAGTTTTTATTCAAATATTACAGTTGATAATTTTTTATGACAGCTTTTACATTGCTTTGGACGAGCTCTTAGCGTGTTGCTCGTTGTGCCTCAAAAAATGTATGTAGCATGTGACACGTAACGGTAAATGCTTATTTTTTCAATGCTTATTATTTTAGTTGCGTTCAAAATAAGTCTTTAAACCAATATATGGAGAATAAATTGATTCATCATGAAAAGAAAAATCTACAATTATTGACAGTTGCAGCAGATATGACATACAGGACGCTGAATTTGTGAAAAATTGTAAACACATACTTCTTCAGTTGATTTTTTTCCTGGAGCTTTTGCTTTCCAACGCGGACAACGTTGTTAAGAAAGTGAAAACAAGAAAACTTTGAAAATATCAAGAGATTTAACACAGCTCGGAATTTTCTTCTTAACTTTCTCTTGAGGCACGGAAACAAAAGCTTTAAGAGATACCATAGCAAGAAACGAATTCGGTAGTTTTCAATTTCCCCCAAGTTTATTATGAGAATATTTTATTATTATAGCGTTCATAATTTCATTGCTGTTCAACCCCTTCAGTTGAACAGCAATGAAATTCAGTTAAAGAATATTATACCTTCCCTGAATTTTCGTTGGTTTTGCCAGTTTACGGAGTTGATTTCGTTGGTTTTGCCAGTTAACGGAGTTGATTTCGTTGGTTTTGCCAGTTTACGGAGTTGATTTCGTTGGTTTTGCCAGTTAACGGAGTTGATTTCGTTGGTTTTGCCAGTTAACGGAGTTGATTTCGTTGGTTTTAACAGTTATCGGAGTTGATTTCGTTGGTTTTAACAGTTATCGGAGTTGATTTTGTTGGTTTTGAGTTATCGGAGTTGATTTCGTTGGTTTTGCCAATTAACGGAGTTGATTTTGTTGGTTTTGCCAGTTAACGGAGTTGATTTTGTTGGTTTTAACAGTTATCGGAGTTGATTTCGTTGGTTTTAACAGTTATCGGAGTTGATTTTGTTGGTTTTGCCAGTTTACGGAGTTGATTTCGTTGGTTTTAACAGTTATCGGAGTTGATTTCGTTAGTTTTGACAGTTATCGGAGTTGATTTCGTTGGGTTTGACAGTTTACTGAGGGGGTTAGAACAAGTAATAGTAAGTCTTGCGTCTGACTGAGTTTGTGTCCACAGCTACAGACTGGTTCAGTGAGCTCAGCAGGCACGGGCTCTCACCTGCTGAGTCAGGAACTGGGCAGCGACGACGAGGTCCAGACGCGTAAGCTGCAACTCCTCTCCCTCAGCTCTGTGCTCTTCTGACCTATTGTTTGTGCTTTGTAACTCTGTACTCCTCTGAATTGTGCCCTGTACTCTGTACTCCTCTGAATTCTGCCCTGTACTCTGTGCTCTGTTGAATTGTGCCCTGTACTCTGTGCTCTTTTGAATTGTGTCCTGTGGTTTGTAAATCTGTACTCTTTTGAATTGTGTCCTGTGGTTTGTAAATCTGTACTCTACTTTTTCTGAAATGTGTTCTGTACTCTGTGCTTTTTTGGTTTGCACTGTTTCAATTTGTGCTGTTTCAATCCTACTAGTGCGCTTAGAAGCCTCCTTCTGCTCTATTTCGTTTTGAATTATGCTCTTAATAACTTTTTTTACCTTGTACTGTAAGAATGACAGAGTAGGGCCTACTCAGAGTAGGGCTTACTCAGAGTAGGGCCTACTCAGAGTAGCCTTGTCTCACGAGTGCTTCACGGTCTCTTACTTCTCACAATATTTTCTCATGCATTCCTCCTATGTTATTTGTAGTCGTGCTATGTAGGCATGCTCTTTAGATCAACCACTTCATACTTACCTGTTCTAAGCAGCATTCTGGCTCCCTCTGAGCACAGTTCGTAGTCTTCTCTTACTTGCATCATGAGTTGCATGTTTTAGTTGAGCTGTGTTCAATTTGTCTATGGTGAGTAACATTCATAACATTTTGCTTTTGGGACACCTATGATGGATAACATCCACTGTTATTTACCGTGTCGCTTCCTTTCCTCTCTCTGAGACATGTGACAAATACATCGTTCAGCCATTGGCCTAAACACCGTTTTGTTCTCCACCGCAATGAATAAATGAACTTTATATCAAATAGAGAGGAGCCGCACGGGTAGTACTGCCCATGGCTGTAGTTGTCATTGTACCCCACTTCACCCCATCGTCATGGCTGTAGTTGTCATTGGACCCCACTTCACCCCATCGTC
>VCRD01004023.1:21059-51537 GCA_006783055.1 Trinorchestia longiramus
ACTTCACCCCATCGTCATGGCTGTAGTTGTCATTGTACCCCACTTCACCCCATCGTCATGGCTGTAGTTGTCATTGTACCCCACTTCACCCCATCGTCATGGCTGTAGTTGTTATTGGACCCCACTTCACCCCATCGCCAATTTCCACTCCAGACAGTCTAGTGTAACTCTGCCTCCTACACATCAGGACCAGTTTACATCACCGTAGCGTCTTGGTGTCCCTCAAAGAAGATTTCTGTATTTATTGACTACATTCTCACTGCCTTCGGACATTCTAGCATAGCTAAGGAATATTTTTTACAGTAAAAGGAAAAATCTCCATACATAAATGTTTTCTAATTGTTCGAAATTCTTATATAAAGATGTATGAAATAATTTCTTTCTGTGTTTCTCTCTTTCTCTCTTTCCTCCATTTAATTTTGTGCTAATGCTTGCTCTAATATTATGTATTGAAATAAGCTTGTGACATTTCTCTTTGCTGTGTTCAACTTGACTTAGTTTAGTGTGCTACTTTTTATTTTGTTATGGCTTGCTTTATTAAGTGTTTATATACGCTCTTTTTGTTGTTTGTTTCATCGAATTGTCACATCTTTCAGTAAACTATTCAAGTGCTACCTTCTGCATTTAATTTATCTTTTTCCTTTGACAGCTAAATAGTTGTATTAGTCCCTTTCTTTGCTGCACACACGGAGTTGTCTTCTCAATTCACTGATGAACCGTGTGATGTTTGCACGAAATTTTTCGTGAAATTCGTTGAACCTTCAAAGTGGGTTTTCTTTGATTGAGGTTAATGGGTTCCTCTTGATAGAGGTTGATGGATTCCCTTAGATAGAGGTTAGTGGGTTTCCTTTGATAGGGGTTAATGGGTTCCCTTTGATAGGGGTTAGTGGGTTCCCTTTGATAGGGGTTAATGGGTTCTGTTTGATTGAAGTTAGTGAGTTTACTTTGGTTTGGGGAGTGAAGAGGTGGACGGTTGAAAAGACTTGGTATGAGAGTAAGAGGGAAAAAAGAGTGTGTTAGAGGCGTCAGAAACACTCACCAGAGTACACAAATCCCACATCAAGAGAGGCTTTAGATTTATGTTCTGTCAATTAAGCTCCAATTATGATGCTGAAAATTTTTGATGAGTTGGGTTTTTTGATTATTGTTTTTGTATTTCTCTTTCTAGATATTTATGAAGTATTTTTAACAGCATTTCCTTACAATTGTTTTCATAGTTCATGTTGTTTTGAAGTGTTATTATTTTTTACTGAATCAAGCCGTGGCAGGTATGTGCTTAAGTTACTGTTTGTTTTTGTGGTTGTATCGACGAGTTTTTTTCGTTTGACAAGCGCTATACATTATGGCATGTACTTCAACCTTCAATTGTTATTTCAAAGCCTTTATTTTGCCTTTGGAGTTTTATACTTATCTTCAGTTTCCTCTCATCTCAAACTCCTGTGTCTATCCAAATTCGTGCTCAACACATTACTCAACTTTTTCTATTGATTCCGTATTGTTTTTTTTCACGCAATAGTTGTATTTTTGTATAATTTGCTGTACAAAAAAAATCTATTCTTACTTTTCTAGAGATTTTATGCGGCCTCTCACGCATGTGTAGTGTGCGTAATTCGTAGATTCTTTTTTGCACGAAGAAAATGGAAGGGGTTGCTAGTAACATGGACTTGGATTCTTGTGCACACTGAATTTCCGACAGAAAATTAATATGTGCAGTTAATTAAATTTTTACGGATTATACGTAGTTGTCAGAAACCGTATAATTGCTTCTGCTTCCTCACGGGGCATAAAGAGCAATAAGAAAATACGCAACACGATTGTGTACATGGTGCGAGACGTAACACTATTGTGTACATGGTGCGAGACGTAACACTATTGTGTACATGGTGCGAGACGTAACACTATTGTGTACATGGTGCGAGACGTAACACTATTGTGTACATGGTGCGAGACGTAACACTATTGTGTACATGGTGCGAGACGTAACACTATTGTGTACATGGTGCGAGATGTAACACTATTGTGTACATGGTGCGAGACGTAACACTATGGTAAATATGGTGGGTGACGCAACATCTGAAGGTTGCAACCACTGCCTCTCTTTACTTGTGTGTTGTCATGGCGCACCAATGTCCAGATATCTTTCATTTTATTTAAGTAACTATTGGAAACAAAGGTTGTTAGCTGGTATTAATACATGGATATTGTTTATCATATAAGTAACCATTGGAAGCAAGGGTTGTATGCTAGTATTGAGTCACGGTCGTATGTGAGGTGGTGACAGTATGAAGAATGTTCTCGTGTTTGAGTTTTATTGTGCGCTTCAAATAGAAATAATGTTACTGAACTATCCAAATAAATTACTAATAAAAATAACATCTGGATAAGTTTAGACCATTGTTAGTATGAATACGAATTATTTATTTTAAAGAGATCTGGGGAAGCAAATGGCGGTGCCTGTTGTAAGGCACCGCTTGTTGATGTCGAGAACCTGAGACTTAGTCAAATTCTATCGTCGCAATAACTATAACAATAACTACTACTACCTTCCCTAAATTGTCATACCTTAGGCAACAATTAACTTAAATTATCGTCTAGTCGAACAAAAAGATAAACTGGCGACATATTAAACCAGAAATATAATAATAATAAGCGCTGGGATCATATGTGACTGAATAATTTTTTCCTTAGGAGGCCTTTCTTGGGGTGTACGTGAATAGACTACGCGCTTGGAGTACGTTGGGATACATATCTGACAGAATAACTTTCCCGTATGATAAATTGAAATATACGGGAATGAATGACTCTTCCCTTCGAGGACATCAGGATGTATGTGAATGAGTTTGTTTTCCCTCGGGGGTCCTTACTCCTGTTGCAGCGTGGGGGCCGAGCGACCCTCCGACTCCTGAATGCGACTGCTCTCGCGACTGCAGGACTGGCGATACCGGCACCGTCAGAAGGAAGGGGTCAGTACTGCTGGTGTACTGTGTACTGTGTACCGTGTGCCGTGTATTGTGTACTGTGTATCGTGTACTGTATATCGTGTACCATGTACCGTGTACTGTGTACTGTGTACCGTGTATCGTGTACTGTGTATTGTGTACTGTGTACCTTGTGCCGTGTATTGTGTACTGTGTATCGTGTACTGTATATCGTGTACCATGTACTGTGTACTGTGTACCGTGTACTGTGTACCTTGTGCCGTGTATTGTGTACTGTGTATCGTGTACTGTATATCGTGTACCATGTACCGTGTACTGTGTACCGTGTATCGTGTACTGTGTATTGTGTACTGTGTACCGTGTATTGTGTACTGTGTACCGTGTACTGTGTACCGTGTACTGTGTATCGCGCACTGTGTATCGTGCACTGTGTATCGTGTACCATGTACCGTGTACACTGTACCGTGCACTGTGTATCGTGTACCATGTGGTGTACTGTGTGCCGTGTACGGTGTACCGTGTACTGTGTATCGCGCACTGTGTATCGTGCACTGTGTATCGTGTACCATGTACCGTGTACACTGTACCGTGTACTGTGTATCGTGCACTGTGTATCGTGTACCATGTGGTGTACTGTGTGCCGTGTACGGTGTACCGTGTACTGTGTGCCGTGTATCGTGTACTGTGTGCCGTGTACTGTGTATCGTACACCGTGAGGGGTAGTGCGTGGTGTAGGGGCCGCTACTGCTCATTACCGTGGTAACGGAGGCGGTCTGGAGTTCTCTATTGATGGTAGCCGTTCAGACGTGACCAGTGTTGATTATTTTGATGGTAACTTGGTCAGCCAGTGTTCAAGTACGATGCAAGTGAATACATGTCTGGGATTAAGGGTGTATGATCGAAATTGTCCGTTCGATAAGAATGAAAGGAAGAATGTTTATTGAGGAATAAATGTTTTAAAAAGTTTGTTTTCAAAATAGCATAAGATAGAGTTTCGCTATGAATAATCGGCACAATCTGGCGTTTAACAGAAATTATGGGTAAGAACGAAACTACCTGTTCGTTGAATTTTCACATAGAAAAAATTGTTTGATTAATAGATATGTATATGACATGACATCTATATCTTATTATAACGCATAAATTGAGGTTTTTATATGGTTCTTCACCTGGCTTAGATTTTTTAGGTAACGTATCACTCTCAAGAATATTCACTCATTCACTAGCGTAGCGTACGTGCAACATTTAAAAAAAGTATAATTTCTGCTATAATTTCGTATTAAATTATATTTTCGTATCAGACGGGTATTGAACACGTGTAGAATAGAATAGAATAGAATAGAATAGAATAGAATAGAATAGAATGAGGCTATAGGAACGAACCTTCTGGCCCATTCTTGAGTCCGATAATTACTTCGATAATTATTCGGTTACCCAAGTCCCATGCCGTAATTCTAGCCGCGTCAACCATGGCGGCAGCGGGATTCGAACCCGGGTCTTCCCGCTCGCAAGCGGATTCGCTCACCAGTCGACCAAGCTGGTGATACCAGTCGACCAAGCTGGTGGTATAGTGTAGCAATGGCTTATATTAGCACTGTATAAAAATTATGAATGATGAAATCAAATAAAATAATAAAGAAATTAATAAAATAAATTCAGCAATGAAGCAATGTTCAAAAATAAGAGGTGAACTATAAATATACTTCAATTTAATGAAACTGAATTTATTTCTGTGTTCATCAATTTAACATTTTCTTGTTCACTGACACGGAATGACGGTTTTTGTGGCTGCAGGAAGGGCGGCAACCCTCCAGACGACCCCCCAACGAGCGCTCGCTCCCAGCCTTGCCCTGTGGATGACGTCCTTGGTGATACACCTACTGACAGCGGCCTGCTGCAGCGTGGTGTGTCTGTTCCGAATGGCTGGGCCTCTTCTTCCAATGAACCCAGGATGTTTGATTTCTTAAGTAGTCACGACTGTGAAAAAACTGGAAAATATCCTTCTGGGATCGGCGATCCTGGTGGGCTGGATTCAAGTAAGTCCAAGAAAGATCCTTCTAGGGATGGGAATTTTGATGGACTTTCTGTTGGTGGTCAAGGTTCTTCCTCAAACATCGATGAAAGTCCCATGGTTTGCAATGCTGAAAGTCAAGATCCGGATGATCAAACGCCCTTCGGTGGCCATTCAGATTCAGCGACAAGTGCTCCTGCTTCGCCTACATCGAAAGTATTCACTAGAGAATGTTTACTTCAGCCTATGCTCGAGCCGGAATCCTCGAACATGTCGCTGTCGGATCGATTTTCTACTCTGATCAAAGACACCAGCTGTCCCGTTGGAATCGGCGCCCCTGAGCCAGATGGTCCTCCGATCTCTCTGCACTCCCGTAAAGCTTCTTCTATTCCCGATGGTCTTGACATAGTCGATGAGGAAAACGAGACTGTTGAAGAGGACAGTGACAACGCCACACCGGCAAACATAGCGTTGTCTGCGCCTATATCCTCCTCTAAACCAGAAACTACCTCAGCTGATGGCAAAGCGACTGCCATGTCGGACCCTATTTCGTACATAAACGAGAGTTCTAAAGCGTTGTCTAATGAGACCGGACCTTGAAACAGAGGATTGGGACCAGTAATTCGAAAAAGATACGAGGAGTTCCTCCGATACATTATGGACTCTTATTGTATGTATATTAGTAGATCTGCATAACATTTCGGATGGTCTGTACGTTTGTGTAAAAGAAGACTCGTGTTGTATGTAGGATAAACCTTGTGATATTCACTCTTACCAGTGCCATTGCTGCTTGATTCACAGGCTGCCATGTATGAAGCGCATGCTAGCCTGTATGATGTCTAATCTGATCTGTACGTCGCACAGATAGGTTTCTGAAATACATTTCTGTTACGAGACGTCTTCAGTCTTCTGTTTGCCTATTATTTCTAAATCAGCTTCGCTGTGCTGCATGCAACGTTGCTCTTCTCTGCCGAAGACGAAGTTTTCTATTGGTTTAGTTCTTGTTTTTAGGTCTGCATTACCTTTCTTTCGTGTGGTAGGAGCTGGTGTGTCGTCCAACCGAATATTTTCCATATTATACGCATGTTAGCCAGTGGTTTTAGCTTTATATCGGTAAGACGCTTACTGGTTGTGGTCTAATATATTCATATGGAGAAACACGGCATAATGCCTATAAAAAAAATTGCTTCATTTTTTAAACATAACGTATATTTAAACTTTTTTCTCACAAGGAAGTTTCTTCTTAATTCATTGGCAAGATGCTGTATTGTCAAATGTGTAAAGGCAAAAGACATGGAGGAGTGTACTTAGAGCAATTGTACTCTAGCATACCTTGGGGACTTGGTGCTTCTTGTAGATATCTTGTATTCCAAACTTCAAAAAGAGGAAAAAATTCAAAGTGTCTGCCCTCGTCAGTGTGCCCTTGGAAATCATTGCTCTTTATTAGTATCATCCAGCTACTCAGCGTGACATCAGATGTACTTGTTGCAAGAGTCTGTTGTGGGTTTAATCGTTAGGTGTTGTTTGTTGTACTCCCTTCTTTGTCTTGTGGGGCCAGCCTACCGTGCAACCGACTTCTTCCCTGATTGTTTTTGTTTCTATGTTTTTCTTTTTACTATACCTTTTTGTTCCATGTATAGGCAGGCCTTCTATTTCATTTTCGTGTTTCTTCGTCAAGTTGACGTAGTGAAGCGGGATAATTGTGTCAGTAATAGATGCTGAGTCATGGTGTGGTCATTGTTCTCCTGATAACGGATGCACGTAGAAAATGTGGCTGCTGAAATGGATTTTTCGGTTTGTTATTCAATAAATTTTCTAAAATTGAATGGATGCAGCAGAACTTTTTAGCGATCTGATGAGTGAACGAAAAAACGAGTAAAGAAAAAGGACGACGCCCCTGGTGGGTATCCAGTTTACCATCAAAGTAGCAGAGTGCCTAGTATTTTTTAATAAGAACTGTTGATTTCCCTTGTTCATTTGTGCAGTACGGGTGACAGGGTACATGTTATGTGTAAGAATAATGAGTGTACCGCCTTTTTTTGTGTGTGAAATATTATGCGCGCAGGAATTACCTGTTTGTTCAATGTATTTCTTTTTGTTGCCTCAAGTTGGATGCCTATTTTGAAGTTAGAATCTTTGACGATACATGTATTACTTGTCTAGATGTGTGCAGACCGGTCTTCATTTAAGAGAAACGATAGAAACGTAACTATATTCCTGTGAAAAATAATTAAAGATTGAAAATACCTGAAGATCTCTCTGTAGTATTCTGAAGATAGCCTTTCTACGAAACAGACCTGCTGTGACGTTCGGTATATTTTACTGTAAGGTACGCGTTCTTGTTTTTTGTTTCGATTTTAACTAATTTTTCAAGACCCTTTCGTATGACCAAGGTCTCCTATTGATGGAAAACTGAAAGTTGATTGATGGAGAGCTTAAAATAAAAACATGGGTTTAAAATTGTACCTCGTGACGTCGGAAGTGCGTCACTTAAGTATACGGGAATACAAGCATTCGCCACTTCCGACCGTCTCGGAATGAAATAAAAACATGCTACAATGCTCTGTGGGGCCTAAATCCTTGGTAAACTTAGTTTTCTTGTCTGGAAGTTCATGCCTGAGTGTCCAGAAACATTACATGTAATTTTAAATTGTTCAGTATTTGCGCCTCAACCATGCAACCACAGATTTTGCTGCAAATATTTTGTCTGCTGCCGTAATTTGAACGATGTTCGGCAGAGCTGCTGCCGTTGCCTGTCATTCTATGTATAGGCAGCATCACTGGAATGGTACGTGCCTTCCATGGAACTGTCGTTCACTCGTGCTGAGACTTTTAGTACAAATGGGTTTGTTAATATTTTTTATTAGCCCTGAGAAAGGGTCAAGTTAAACATCCTTTTTATTAGGACGACTGGTTTTCGCTAATTGAATGAACCATTGGACCGTGCTATCAGCAGTGTTCAGTTTCTGTGCGTGTGTCCTTACGACAATTATTATTGGAATTGATTCTCGTGCTATCCACACAATTTTAAACAGTTGTCTGACTATTGAGACGTAAATATTTGATCATTTAGACATGCCCACAGTGGTCTTTAGTGACTATGAAGGTGCGAAGAATAACGAGAGTACGTGTATGCCTCCATTGTCGTTAAAGAATCACAAGAAAAGTTTCAAACGGCTTCATGAGATTTTATTACAAAGTAACCTCATGTAATTAAATCAGCTGTGTGACCAGCGTAGAGCCTCATGGTAATCAACAATGAATAGTTAGAGTGAGCTGCAGTTCTACAATGTTCAAAAATGCAATGTGTTTTTCGGAACACTAGTTCTTCAGTCAGTTCCGTTCTTGACTTTCGACTTGATAACAAGCACTTCGTCTTTAAACTGCGGACCATTAGCACTTACGAGGAAGAATACTGAGAGGGTCTGTCCTCGTCAGCATACCTGATACTACAAGTGTGGAACCACCAACGCTTGTTGCAAGAATCTACTTTGGGTTTAATACTACAGTTAAGCTATCCTATTTTATCCTCTTTATTTTTTTCGGGTATTGTGTGCCCCGCATAGAATCACCTGAATACGCGTCCTCGATATTCTGGCTGGCTTCTTTATTCATGAATTTCTCATCACTTCGGGATTCTTATCGTCACTGTTGAAAGCATCTGAAGAGGTGTTATAACCACGCCATTTCTTCAGACATAAGTATAGCCTAATTCCTTAAAGTATTTTCTATTTTATGTGAAGGCTCTTGAATAATAGGTCATAAAACTTGTAACCATTACGTTATGAGATCTTTGATCAGTTAGTCGTGTTTTTCAATCATAGGTCCAAAGAAAGTGTACTCTGACCAACTGGCTTTATATTTACTTTGAAGCTTACGTGGGAGCACATGCCAATTTGCTGCTGCCAATTTCCATGTTCTTGCAGCTGAAGTTCGCTCATCTATTGATGACAATATTTCCGATGCGAAGTCTAGCGTCCTCCGCATATGAATCGATGGTGTACCCAATCCATGTTTGAAATAGTTTTATAAATAAATCTGTGTGTGCTGATGAGAAATGTTTTGAGTACCATAGGAACTTCACGTTACTCTGGGATTTGAGGTTCTTGTGTGAGAGAGGAGGGCTGCATGTGCTTATAGTGTCCGTTCTCTTTTATTGTCAGTAAAGTTTGGAATCCAAGTGTACATCAAAACAACTCTAGCTCCTCTTAGCGATGTTGGTCGTAGTTGTGATCGTTACTTTCCATGTATCATGTTCGCTCACGTGGCTTAGTTAATAAAGCCAAAGCTAGAGCTACTCTGAAAATTAATTTTTTAATATACCAGTCATACTCGCCAAGTATTTTGCTCCTGTGAATTTTTTTTTCTGATTTAGTTTGATAATTGCTAGCGATGTAACGAAGTATGAGCCCAAAATGTAAGAATTGCATTTACCACTTTTCGAGCAATGGCGCCGTCTGGTTGCAGTTCTATGTCCGCAGCTCACTTTTCTACCTCACTACCTGATTCGGAAGTTGTTTTGATGCCCACGCTATTTAGACGTGCTACCGTGTTCAGATAGCTTTCACTTGAGCATTTTTTTGTGATACCAAACATGTTAACCATTCTTTTTGGCTCTTGAGGAAGAGTCGTGGATTTTTCACTTTTACCTTAAACTATTTAACGATTGCTGTGGTCCAACTAGTTCATGGTTCTAATAGGTGCATTTGATGGTACTTAACAAATCTCTACCCTTCACTGTGTTTGCTGTGAGATGTTCATGTATAAGAAGTGTCATATTTGAGCTGAGTCATCCTAGAGGATGTATCTTATGTCATTTAATAAAGGGTCTGCAGAGGAAATGTCCACAAGCTTTCCAAGTTGACTATGTGATGTCATATAAAGTGACCACTTTTAGAATTTCAGATTTAACATTCTTGGGTATTTGCATCTGTTGTCATTGTAGTCGAAGGGTTAGCGAACATTGTTAGTGCTCCGCGGTTCGAGTTTCTTGTAGCACTCGAATTTCTCCTGTTTGTGACACAGGGAGTCAGGAAGACTGATTGACGACTCACTATTTCCCCTGACTTTCAGTTCATCTTTACATGTCTCTGCGAGCCTCTACCTCAAGTCACAACACAAGACGGGAACAATTACTGGAAGCATCATCACTAGTCTCCAGTTATTTGATTAGGATTTGCAAATCCAATGTACATGTACTGTATACTTGAGTATAAAGTATTAGTTTATTTCTTTTATTCTCTCTATATTTCTTTATACGGCTGCCGTCTTGTGAGTGTAGGTATTCTTTCATATAGCGTTAGAAAGTGACAGTTCGGGTTATATAATAATTGTTCTTCACAACATGATGGCGTGCCTAAGTTATGACTTGTGCTGACTGCTCAGTAGTGCCTAAGCAACCATAATAGTAGATTCTGTACATACTTACTTAGCTCATGCCAGGGTGTTCCGAACATCCGTCCTTACAGCTATGAGCGCTAGTTCTTAATATTTGTTGTTCTTTCTGTACGTCTAATGTTCTAAGGCCCTTTCCATAGTCCTATTTTGTATATTTTTGACAAGAATAATAAGAATGCTTGTGTCAAATCCTTGACTTGAGGCTTACTTAGCTATATTAGCGATGGTTTCCTTATTGCTTGTAAAGTATGAGAAGTTTTCAGCGCACATTCATAGCTTTAAGTCCAGGACACTTTAAACTTTCGCCTTATACGTGTGTACGGAATCCTACAACTTACTTTAAGCTTTCATTTTATACGATATTTATATTGATCATCTTAAAGATAAATAGCTTGTATCTACCTGAATGCTCTAAAATGAACAGGGTTCTTTAACATTGCTTGCGTGTATTCGTGACACGGAAGAGCTTGTGATTTATTTGCATTGACAATGAATCTTTGAATTGCGTACAATATCTGCTTAAGAATAATAAATGGAGATAAAGTTTTCTTACTGTCATTCTTGGAGTTTTATTTGTGTCATATGTTCACGCTCATGCTGAAATGCCCATGATTTTAATCATACTTGAAGTGTTCCCACAATGATGATTCAAATTTTGTTATTACCAAGTGCAGTGGCCTCAAGCTTTGGATTCTTTTCTCCCAGTAGCTTTATTGCTTAATTCGAAGTTTTTGCATACTGTCCTACTAAAAATAAACTAAAATAGAATATGTTTTTCGTTAGGATTTTGATGGAAAATTATGAAAGAGCATAATTTAGTGTACGGCTTCGATGAGTATAAATATTTTTCTTTGTTTAGGACTGCAACAGCCACTGTGTTTAGTCTCCAGATGCGTTTATATTATGAATTTATAATATTTTATCACATAATCTATTTGAATTGAATATTTCCTCCCAATGCAACACGAATAAGTAAAATAAGACAAGCTCAAGGTGGAATTATTTGTTCAATGGTTTCCAGAAGTTAAGGACTTGCTATGATAATATTAGTATACAGTATTCATGAAAACGAATCGCTCAGCAAGTGAAATCATTTTTGAAGCCTAGATTTCACGCTCAAACTTTGAACGGGTTTATTATTTGCACTTCGGTAGAGTAAGTAACTAACAGCGATGACCGAAGCCTTTGTTAAGGTCTTTAATTTTCTTTAAAACACACAACAGTGTGGCATCCCAGAGTTTTTTTGCCTGTGTGCTAGGGTCGTATAAAATAAGCGCACTATTGTAACACTATTGCACTATTGTAACTCATTCCATGCTAAAGAACCAGCCAAGTTAGGGCATCACTGGGAGACCCAGCTCTTCGTAAACAGACCCTTATGCTTGACTGATAGTCTGCATCCATAATCTATTATTCTTCTTATGAACCATTTATATCTTATAAACCATTTGTCCATCAGATGAGTCACCGTGGAGGGTTCTTTTAAAATTCAATGGCGTGTTACTTGCCGTATGAACAGATTAATAATTTGCATGTTACTTTGGCCACTTGGTCAAACAACTTGACCGGCATATACATTTATGACCTGAATGATCTGCGAACGGAGCAAGTCTAGAAGGCTCGGACCGTGGCAAAGTAGTTGGCGTATATAAAATTAGACGTACTTATATCCACGCCTACTAAAATAATAATATCTATTAAAATCATGTTCTGTACTAGTGTTGTATTAAGCATGCGATTTTGATTAGATTTTCTATACTGATGGTTGTATGACTAGAAAAGTATGTAAAACAAATATGTTAAATGTAAATTTAGAAATTTATTCATTAAACGAGTGCAGTTGCAGCATCATCCAATGTGTTTCTGCAACTTAAGAATCTTAAAAATCAGGATTTTTTAACCCAGTGTTGAATTTTTTATATGCTAACGATAGTGAACTCAATTACATTTTTTCCTTTCTTTTCCCGTTTCAAGGACTGGAACAGGTGTTTGAAGCATGACCGCAAGTCTTAAACTGTTAGCATTAGAAATTTAGAATCTAATATATATGTTCTGTATGTAGGATTAGAATTAGATTTACTACTTTTTTCGTTTCCTTTAATCCTTTTTGTATCAGTTCCTTATTCCCACTTCGTAATTAATACCGCCTTCAATTCGTTCCATTATATTAGAGTAGAAAAACAGATACAGGAGAACCATAAACTAACATTGGTCTCTGAATAAAGATTTTTTATAAGACATACATTTGAGATATTTAGAGAGTGTTGATAATATAACTTTTACGTTTAATAGATTTTGCGACGATAAACGTTCAAGTGCCGGTCAACTCAGCTCGTCCGTGCTAGGGTCTTTACACACAGAACCTGTTCAGGTAAAAGAGCCTTGCCGTAAAAATGGCTACGTCTGTCCGAGTTCTGAATCGACTTGCCGGTGAGTTATTGTAACTTTGATTATATTTGCACCAGAAATTATTCAATCACATGAAAAAGTGAAAACAAAATATTATAGAAAAACTTGAACTGCCGACGATTACTCCTATGCTGTTGTCACTCATTCATGCTTCTAGTACAAAATTGTCTTACGGAAAATTCTCCCAGCAGACTTCTCATTTTATAATACACTCAATGACATACCAAGGTCATTTAGTTTTATGGTAAAGCTTTTAAAGATGTTGAAAGCAAGTTTTTATTTTTAAGGCTTTTACTTCTGATTGGGGGAAAAGACTTTTCTAAGCTCAGTTTTTAAGTCTGCTAAAGGTTCATTTTCCTTTTATTGCATATATGCATGTCAAAACATGAACTAAAAATAGTTTTTAAAGCATGCTTTTACATATGTATTAAAAAAAAAGATTTAAGAAAATTTAGACCATCAAATCACATTATATTAAAACATCTGGGGATTTACAATTAGTGTAACTATTTCACAATAGGCTCAGCTAAACCAGATTACTCATAATTCCAAGGATTTGAAAGTATTTTACTTGACTGTGTTACTGTTATTTATTTTATGCAACTGAGTCTGCATGACATTTATTACAAGTTTTGTGAGTTAAAATCTACTTGCTAAGAGTAACTTTTTATTTAGTGTCACCAGTTTTCAGCCAACCATTAAATTAGTTTTATTAATAGTGTCTAGCATATGCAATGCTGAGTGATGATAGTTTGTGGGTTATGATAGTAGAACTTTAGGAGGATTCTTTGATAGTAAAAGGGCCTTATTTTGAATTGCCTTAGTATCATGACTTCAGATATAAGCCTGAAAAAGCAGACCACAACTTGCTTGAAATGAAAGATTGTATATGTGTTTGGAAGTGTTCTGCTGTATCTGTACTGTAGCAGCAACTGTTGGAAATTTACCTGCATTAAGTAGGACTTCCTTAGCCCAGCTAAGGAAGTCCTACTTAGCCAATACTCATGGCCGGTATTTTGTTAGTGTTGAACACAGTCGCATCCATGTTTGTGCATCACTTGCCAGTTTAGCAAATTAAATTTTTACTCCATTTTGATGAGAAGTGTTTTGCAAAACTATGTCTTATTTATGAAACTATGAGTGACTCTTCATGTGTAGAATTGCTTTCTTGCTCGATACTTAATATGCTTGCACAATATTTTGCTGCTCTGTTAGAGTTGGTTGGAGTACAGTCTAAAGAACTCATTGTAGTTTTGTGCTGATGGCCATCTAATTGAGTACTAAGTTGTATTTAGAATCCAAGGAAAAATTGGAAGATAAAAAATTGAATTGACAAGATTCTTAAATTCTCATCCAATGTAAAGCTTTTATTTTAGTGCTAATGTAGTGTTCAAAAATATTTGCATTTTCTTACAGTAGAGCATTGGTCCTAGGATCAGCATTTTTCTGTGGTGTATGAGAATGTCATTGTAAGATATTAGTTGAATTACTAATTCTCACTTTATGTTTAATTTTGGATCTTTGTTTTACAACATATGTATTGGCAATTGCTAACATATTGTAAAAATGTCAGTCTTTATGAAATAATGATATAGCTTGATATTTTATTTGTATGTTGGGGATAAAGCTGCCAGTAAATTTGAACTATATCTATAATTCTTGTTCAATTTGCCATGCGTCAATTGATGTTGAAAGCTACATTGTATACTCTAATTCTATTGAACTTATTGTGTTCTATTTTTGCAGCAAATGTGTGCATCCAGAGTACTAGGTCGTGCTACTCAGCCACCAGACCAAAGCTTGCCATTGATGACAAAACTAAAGTGATCTGCCAGGGATTCACTGGCAAGCAAGGCACCTTCCACAGCCGACAGGTTGGTTAGAGTTACTCCTTCTTTAGCCCTATTTCCTACTTATTGTTACTCTGAATCTCTATTTTTTGGTATTTATTTCAATCATCGCACAGTGAGTATTAGTTCTGCAGAGAAATGGATGCTGCAGTGGATTGTCTTGGGTGTACATAATAATAAAAATATAGCTTCTCAATGGCAAGTCAGTTACCTAAACTCACTTTTGGAATGGGAGTATGCTGTTAAACATCAGTAGTCTTCTGTAATCTGTATTATTAAATTTGCTTTATATGATTTATGGAGGATATTTTCATTGTAAAAGGAAGTAGGATTTACCATTTTGTGTATTATCCCTCTGTTTCCAATTTCAGGGTACTATTCAAGCACATAGTGATATAATAATTCATTAATGGCTGTAGGTAATTATAATTTATTTTTCTACTGATGGATATTTCTTGCCATTTGCAGGCCATAGAGTATGGGACGTTGATGGTAGGAGGTGTGTCTCCAGGTAAAGGAGGACAGAAACACCTCAACTTGCCAGTGTTTAATTCTGTTGCTGATGCTAAGGCTGAGACTGGTAAGTGTTGCTCAATATCAGTTCTTTTGTTTTGTTTGATCATGTAGGTTATTAATTTTTACTCTATTAGATGTTTGTAGGTTTCTTCATCTCAGCTTTTTTATTTGATTAGGTTAAATTTTTACTAGCTGAAGAGCTCATACTTCAAAGTTTGGCTCCTTCCTGGCAGTTATTAAATTATGAATCTGCACTAAATAACCTATTTACAAGTTTAAATATGTTTATCTATTTTAAAATCTGTTATTGATTGGCTGAAAGTACTGTTTCTTAAATTTTTTAGTTATGGCTACTCATGTGTTTTTAGGATGAGGTGGCCTATTAGTGTTCATTTAAGTTGTGTCTCTAAAACTTTGTGAAGGATTCATGGACATAAATTCATCTGTGAGTCACCTATCCTTCATGTGTTAAATGCTCAGTATATTTGTTCTTGGAAGTGCAGTACATGTATTATTATTAAACCTAGTGATTATTTTTGCTTACTGTAGTGCAGTATCTCTTGCAGTGTCATTCTTCTAATGTATATTTATGCTAGGAATTGCAGTTTATTACTATCAAACTTAGTGATCATTTTTGCTAACTACTCTTTTTCAACAAAAATTTTCAGTGAAGTTGTGGATAATGATATTGTTTATTAGTTGTCAATATTGCCAACTAAAAGAATTTCTTATTGTTTTTTGCTTGTACATTTTCCACTATAAAAACTCTGATTGAAAATTCTTGTCTACTGCATTTTGGTCATGAGACAAAGAGGAATAAAGCTGTCATTTTACATTCACATTTACAAAAATCACAAGTGGTGCTACTAAATACAAAGTGAAAGTTTACTTACTTTACCTTGTGTTTACTTATATTTTGTAGTTTCTTTTTACCTTCATTTTCATGTATGTGTAATGGAAGGTTTATCTGGTAGCTTTGAACAATAAATTAAGAACTGTTGAAATTGTTAGTTTGACAGCTCTCTCTTACTTAACCCTCATTTTCAGACCTTTATTATCTTCACTATCATCAGCCTCATGCGTTACTTTAATTAATTTCCCACCACTGACATGGCTGTGTATGACTGCAGGTGCTGATGCAACCGTCATTTATGTGCCTCCTCCTGGCGCTGCCAAGGCCATCCTGGAGGCTGTAGATGCAGAGATGGGCCTCATTGTGTGCATCACTGAGGGCATCCCCCAGCAGGACATGGTGCGTGTCAAGCACAGACTGGTGCGCCAGAACAAGAGTCGTCTCATCGGCCCCAACTGTCCCGGCATCATTGCTCCTGAGAAGGTGGGTGCTTGCAAGTCATCTCTCTCTCTCTCTCTCCTCTAATGCTTATTTGTATTGTATGATCCATTTCACAACTGAAGGTTTCAAGAAGCTTGTTTTTGTTTTCTCAGTTAGTAACTAATTAGTGAGTTGGAGGCTCGTTTTTCAGGAGCTCCAAGTAGTAGATAAACGAACAGCCATTCAATGCATTGTAGAACTGCTGTGTTACCGTGAGGGTAGTAAATAGACAATAAGTAGGAAATGAATGAATTCGTTAACTGCGCCTAAAGTAATTGCCATGAGCAAAGTGTTGATGCAATGGATAGATAAGAATTGAATGGTTATTGATAATGAAAAATTATAGTGATTGAAATGTGTTTATTTGGGATCAATTCGTTATATTTTCAAAAGGAAATCCTCCATTTGCTTCTATTTTTTCCCAAAAAACTCTTGTTGCATTTCCAACATTCAAGTTCTATCACTCTCTATGATATCTATTGATATACTACTAGTGTTTATTTATGACCAATGTTTGTAGTATGTAATTAGTTTACTAAGGAGTGAATATCAACCATGGTATATATACAGGGTTTCTCAAAAAAATGTACTCGCCCTTTAACCGTTGCTAACATGCTGTCTTCTTTGTGTTGCAGGTGTGAGGTTCGAACCTTTGCGAACATGATTCTTTAATCACATTTAATCATGTTCGCAAAGGTTTGAACCTCACACCTGCAACACAAAGAAGACAGCATGTTAGCAACGGTTAAAGGGTGAGTACATTTTTTTGAGACACCCTGTATATTGCATTAGGAGGGAATTTCATACAAGATCTAACTCCGGTCTTCCTTATAGTTTACGCAAGAGGAAACTCGTGGGGTGTGTTGAAGTCAAAGTTGTAGTTGAAGCAACATAAGGCTTATGTGGTATGTTGCAGTGCAAGATCGGTATCATGCCCGGCCACATCCACAAGCAGGGCTGTGTGGGCATCGTGTCCAGGTCCGGCACCCTCACCTACGAAGCTGTACATCAGACCACCCAGGTCAGAACTAGGAGTATAATAATAATAACCACCCAGGTCAGTTACCTTGTCTTCTTCTGCCGTGTACTACACTCGTGTATTATACTTTTGTAGCTCTTTATGATGCTGTCAGTGAACCTTGTTTGCATATATATTTGTTTCCATTTCTCAGTCAAGCCAGTGTACTTGTTCTCTTCTGTAATGTACAGCACTTACATAGTGGAGTTTCATGACTGCTGATGAGGAAGCTGTCAGTTAATTTTATTTCCATGTACTTTTGTGTGCATTATTCATTGGGCATATTGTTGTAATTGAGTACACCTTCAAGGTAAAGCTACAACAGCAAGACAACATTGTGCTGTTCTTACTTTTACACAACTTGGCCGTCATAGGGCTGGGATGTAGAGCTCCTCTGGGGCTGACAGCGTGCTCAAGCCTCCCTCCTGAAGAAGGAGAGAGGGTGAGAGCGCTGGCTCAATGTCAGTGTCTAATTACGACTTTACGGAAAGTCGTGAACTACTTTGGGCAGACTGAAATTGCAAGAGTGGTAGGTTTCATTTTGGAGTAACTTTTATTTGTTCCGTATCTCTCCGTCGAGGAGTTGTGGACGTATCTCCTTTCGGCATCGGGAAAAAGCTGTCGTTTTTGTTCTTCCAGATTTTTCGTTTTATTGTACTGAGCCGAATGTTTGACTGTAATGATAATACTATTTGTAACTATACTAGTACTGGCACTAGTAGTACTGAGGCTTACAGTACTGGCATTATTACTCTCCTCAGAGTTATTCAAGGAGGGTTTCATTCTACGATACACACGAGGATGTCTGACAAAATAACTAATTACCTATTAAAAGAATATTATTACGTCGTTGTAAAATTTACAAGTTGATGTATATCGTGAAAAAATTAGCGTGAAAGGATGTCCTTCAGGAAATCCTCAGGAATGTCAATCTTATGATACACCACATTCAATTTTCGCCAGTTGTTGAAGCTTCTTGTAGAATGGGGTTTTTGCTGTATTTAGTGATGATATTCACGATTTTTGAGGTATTCATGTGCTACGAAACCTAGATAACGATGATGGGAACAGCCTACAGTTACTGTAATGGTTTTGAGGTGCTGCGTTGTGTTTGTGTGCAGTCAAGTCTACGCTCATTTTCGAGTACTGTCTAGTAAATGCTGACGCTCGTACAATTGTTTATTGTGCAATTGTTTATTCTCGTGCACTGAGCAGGTGGGTCTTGGCCAGACGCTGTGTGTTGGCATCGGCGGTGATCCATTCAACGGAACAAACTTCATCGACTGCCTCGAGACTTTCCTGAGGGTGAGTGGGGCTTCCATTTCACTGCATCATAAATGAGAGTAAAGCCATTCATTTACAAATGTAATTCTGAAATAATATGAATAATTTTCGAAAATGGGAAAAGGAAATTTCTTTTTCTAACGAGTCTTCGAAGTAAATTCATTTTTAAATTAGTAAAAAAGTGAAATGACTTCTCAGAACGGCTCGATGAAGTGGCTCTTTTTATGGGAGTTGTGTGAGAGAGAAGAGAGAAGAATTTGATCACTCTAATCTTGTAGTTTTTCAAGCTGTGTCAACTTGATATTTTTCCTTTAGTCGATTGTATAAGTTCACATGAGCGTTCAGTAACTCTTAAACCCATTTATTCTTTGAAGTTGGCAAACAGTTTCAGTTTCAGGATTTCCAAGTATCAAATTTTCAAAGTTCTATGCAAATGCGTTGATGTGCATGTAAGTCATACCTTGAGTTACGTCATGCAGGTATCAAGCTTGATACGATAACACGCAGTACCCTCAGAGTTGTAGCGTGAATGATGGGGAAATGATTTGTGTTTTGCACCCAGGACCCCAAAACGAAGGGCATCATCCTGATTGGAGAAATCGGTGGTGGAGCAGAGGAGGCTGCTGCTGAGTACCTGCGTGAGCACAACTCCGGCGTGAACGCCAAGCCTGTGGTATCGTTCATTGCAGGCATCACTGCACCCCCTGGCAGGAGGATGGGGCACGCAGGTGCCATCATCTCAGGGGGCAAGGGAGGAGCTGAGGATAAAATTAAATCTCTCGAGAGCGTGAGTTTATTGTAAATCTCTTGTTTCTTGCTTGTTAAGATGTTGAAAGAGATCCATACACCCGACTATCTAACGAGCTTTGATTTTTATTTGTTTTTATTTTTGTTGAGTTATATTTTAATTTGTGGGCCTAAGCTTCATGTTTAGGCCGGTGTGCTTTGGTCTTCAATGAAAACTTGAAAAATAATAGTGATGAAGAGTAAAACTTGATGGATGTTATGAATTCTCTGTAAATTTCATTGCTGTTAAGCTGAGAGTTAGAACATCTCTACTGAGTCCATATTCTGTTGACATAGCTACACTTAATTAAATTCGAATTAGCATACATTTTGTCTACATAATAGCCGTAGACGTCAGCCTAGCGTTTATTCTACGTAAATCTGAGGTCGCAGTCACTCCATTTACTTAAGAAAAGGTCATATCTGTGAACCCTGTTTCTCATGGTGCAGGGTCAGTGTTGAGACGAGCAGTGTATGCTTGTCAAATTATACACTTTATTTTATGGCATCTCCTGCTGTGTTTGTCACCTTGCACTGGAAAATATATTACTTTCCATTGCATATTATTGAGTAGGTTTCTTTATTAAGATGTCCTCTGAACGTTACAGGCATGTGCTCGTGACAATTATAAAGTTTGTTAACTTTTTCGCTACCGTTGCGCTTAATGTCTCAAGCAAACTTTCAAAATCATTCCCTTTAGTCCCATATTCTAAATGTTTCGTCCAAAATTACATAGTGATTATTAAAGATAAGTGGTAATTTACGCAATATTTTGATCAGTATGAAAAAAAATTGGTCTTGAAAGGATTAATAGTTATTAAATGATTTTGTTGTGCAGGCTGGTGTGCTGGTGTCCAGGAGCCCGGCGCAGATGGGCACCATTCTGCTGCAGGAGATGAAGAACAGAGGTCTTGCATAAACTGTTTTTTCTATTTGTTATGTCAGCCACTACAACTGCTCGGTGATTTCTGTTGCCGGCTCTTGGTGTACGAATTTAACATCTCACAACTGACATTTGGTGACATGGGTATCACGGCATGGGACTTGGGTATCAACCCAAGAATGGGCCAAACAGCTTGTTTCTATTGGCTTGTTCTATTCTAAACCTGGACACTGAAGTCACTATTCGCTTGGAGAAAATAAAATCTGGATACAGAAGTAAACTATTCGCTTGGGTAAGAAAAAAAATTCGCATGTTGTTTTAAACTATTTGTTCGAAGAAAAAAATCCGCAAACAAATGTATTCGTTTAGGGAAAGTTGAAGCTATGTGTGCTCTGAATGTTGAACTGTTGAAAGACAAGACTGGAGGCATTTGTCTTCCGATATATTTTTTCTGAATTTCATGATTTATATTTTTGAGTTGAATGAAGTAGCGACGCTTAGGCCTATGAGTTGATTTGTTTGCTGCGTTGGGCGTCTTAACTATGCTTGAATTGAGCAAGAGACGTCGGGGTGCATACAGCGTGCTCTGTTTTATTATATTTTCCTTATATATCGTTGGAACAGATTAAGTAACCGCCAAAATATTCGCTTCGGTAGAAGGTAATCTATTTGAAATTAATAAGAATGTCAGACTTGTGCTATTATTGTGGATGCATCTTCAAATTTTCGATAGGTCTCAACTAGTTGCTTTGTCCATGACTGATTGGTGAAGGGGTTAGAGATTATTCTACTTGAGGTCTTCACTGAGGTAAATATTCGTATCGTGGAATGACTTAATCGATGTGAAAGTTTAATTATCATAGATATGTTATTTATTCTACAATGTAGTTACTATTCAATTTAGGTTTTTGAATTATCCACAAGGCTGTCAACTCGTTCTTTTCTACTTGAAACTTTTATTTTGAATCCCTACGAGATGTAAATAATGAAGGGAATATGATGCTCACTGAGCTCTTACGTTTCATCATCCGAAAGCTACGATTGTTCTCCTGTCTAGCTGCTCTGTATAGGCCACACGTGCGCTTCTTAATAAAACCTCGTCATTTGCCTGTGTTTTTATGGACCGCTCCAGTGTGCTGGACTCTCTCTTGTCGAGGCTACTGAAGGTACAACTGAGATGCTGAACTGTCTTGATCGTAGTCTTTCAATAGAGTATGTGATGTTGGCTCCGTCAAAGTACGATAGTGGTTTTACCACTTACAGAAAACTTCATTGCTTTAGTAAAATTGGATCTCGTGAATCAAAGAAAAACAAAAAGTGAGAACGAAAAGCTAGAACATGTCACAAGTTATTTATGATTTATGTCTCGATATAATTAAAGCCGTAATAGACCGAAGTTTTGAGGTTTCACATTTACTTATTGTAACAAAACATGTATGTACCAGCAATAACATGATTTTTATGATTACACTGTAAAATCAAACAATATAGAATTTAGGTCTAAATTTTGTGATAAACTACGCGAAAAAGGATGGAACATTTGTGTGAACTTCATGGTATTAACATCTAAAGTGACGTATCAGAAAAAGTCCAAATATAAGAAGGGGATTCAAACACATGAATTGAAAAGAATGCCCTTCGATCTTTCACACGTCGTTTTGTTCGGCAGTTCATGGCTAGGAAGAATTTAGGTGCAGTACTGCATGCACCATATTCTCTCGACTTGGCACCTTGTGACTTCTGGCTCTTCAAGAAACTGAAAAAGACGGTGAAAGGGAAGCAATTTGAAACCATTGAACATGTCAAATCGAACGCGACAAAGCGCTTGAAGTCGAATAAATCAGACATGTTTCCGACTGTGGCAGAGAAGGTAGAGCAAGTGAGTGTGAGCGGGAGATTAGTGGCAAAATATAGTCATGTTCGTAATTTAGTAAATATCCCGAAATTTACTGAACTTTTTTATCCTCCCTCGTTTGTATTAAAGACCGTAACAAAAGCTACTTTCAAGTTCGGTACATTGAGCTGGTGCTTACGAAGAGGAAAATATTTGTACTGTGTGCTTGTAAACATAGATGCTATTTTAATACCCTTGTGATGTTACGTTATATTTACTTTTGGCATAAGTGCATAACTCAGAGTGGATTTCGAGGTCTCAGGAAGGAGTAAAATCTCTGATGAACAACTGCTCATTTGGAGCCCATATCAGCCCACGTGTGTAATTGCCTTCAGAAAGAATTCAGTTGCTTTTCAAAGACTTTAAAAGCACACATACAACCCTGCTCTAAACTAGAGTTTTATATTTCATTTGTTATGATGAGACTCCATTAGTCCTGGAGCTACGAGTGTAGTACTGTGTCGGGTTAAAATTTTAGTAGCGATTCAGAGGTCGATTCAAAATGTAACCATTGTTGGAAAAAGCAGTAAGAGTTCAAGGTAATCATTTGAATTAGTAGTATGTATACAGGATACGAATAGGAGGTCTTAAATATTAAAGTGGTCGAGCCAAGGAACCGCACTTCTATGTGTACTGAGAATATATTTATTTCTCCGAAGTCATTCATATTACGCTACACTAGTAGACCCATACATGAAAATTCGAAAGTTTTTACTGAATGTTTCCGCTTGATTTGCCAGTGGATGCGGGCTTTGCGAAAGAGTTTCCACATTGATGGATGTGCCTTTGGTATCCGGAATACAAGGCTTGCAATACATGTATACCCTACTGAATTTCCTCCTATCTAAATCCTTAAGACCGTGACAGAGAGACGGACCAAGCAAGCAAACAACAAAATGTGTATTATTATTCAGTGAAATCATCGCGAGTTCACAGAGGCAACTTTAGATCGTTAATGACACAGTTTGTTGCTTGCTTGGTCCGTAAAACGCTTAAACGTGAACTGTAAAAATTCACTTAACAATAAAACCATAGAAATAATTACGTTATAGTGGTTGATATAGAAGCAATTTATATTGTGTGAATATTTTGTACGGTCGTTTTTAATTGAGTTTGATCAACTTTACTACAACTCTGTAGTCGTTAAGAGTGCCTTTTCTGGCAGAAAAATGACATAAAATTAATCATATTTTCTGAAAATCAAACCATTCGCTCCGTTGGATTTTAAATATCCCACCAATATTAGAAAAACGCATTGTATGAAGGAAAGCAAAAAGTTCACTAAGTTATTACTTGCATTTAAAAGTTTAGATAACAATGCAGCCTCAGAGTTCAAAGACATTCACTTTGAATTGAAACACTACGTTTTCAGCTGAATAAAAGCTTTTTAAATAAAATCTTGAGTATAGGAGGGATGTTTGAGTTACTTTAAAAGTAATTATTCCTGCTGAAACGGTAGCAGTTGTTGAGCTTAACTTCATTTGCACAATATTTTCCTGGCGCGAAATGAAACAACTCAGAACTTATTGAATAATTGTCGAAATTGATGAATTTTAGGTATGCAGTGCTCTGCTAACATTTCATTTTTCTATTTCCGTTGGAAAGCGTTATTAGATTCATTTTATATCACATTTCATACGCGTAGTACATATTTACGGCATAAAATGTTTTCCCTTAATTATAAAATAAATTTCACAAGAAATGTTTACCTTTGGTCTATAAATTGTTCAATAAACTTTTGTAAGTGTTGTTTTCATTAATAATTTTCATTTCCTTGATGTAATGTAAATTATTGTATGATACATTCTTTATTACCCGAATAAATGACCGTTCCGTATTTTCTCGGTATGATGACGAATTAAATTGAGAAAATATGGAAAGTCGGACTACCAGTGGGAGTTACGGCGTTGAGCCGTACAGTGATGTCCATTTGGGGTGAAGAATTAATTTCTGTGTGCATCGTTCACTCTCTAAATTTCCCCAAAAAATTCAAAACTCGCCTTAAATAATGAAAAAAAGTCAAAATTTGTTAAATGTATCACTCAGTCGTACCGGAAATATAGACATGCATAGTTGATACTTATATCCGCTTCTTCAAAGCAGAAGAAAACGGAACAAGTGTGAACAAGAAACAAGTGTGAACTTAAATATAGTGATACATACGGTAATCTAATTGACGTAAAGTTTACATTGACGAGTGAAGGTCTTGAGGTATTTTAGAAAGCAGTTGTAAGTTTGAGGAGTTTCATGTAACTAGGATACCTGAGGCATTATTTCTAAGCGGCCATGCAGGCTGCGGCAATATTTCTATTAATGCAATCCGTGTAAAGCAGGCCACTTTGTAATGGCCGGCCTGCAGTGAAATACGAGACCTCTTGTGAGTCATCAGTTAATGTGGTGTACGTGAAACTTGACTGGGAACAGTATGAAAAGTTCAGCTCAAAGATTACTAGTTAGTAGTGGTATCTTGTATGTAAACAAGTTATGGGTAGAATTTGTCCAGGGTTTGGTTGTATAGCGAAGGCGCAGCACTGGTTTGTGTGCTGACTTTAAGTTGGATTTTTCTTCAGTAATTCGAGTCACGTGTAGTGAGTGTAGTGTTCAGATCCTTCTTTCTTCTCAGCCTTGCTTGAGGCAGCGTGAAAAGTTTAATTAATTGAATCATAGAAAGTCAGTCAGTGGTGTGCGTTGAAATGGTAAATATTTACCTAGTTTGTGCTGAGAAACAAGGGTTTTTCCTGTGGTTGGGTTCATGTTTATTGTGTACAATTACGCCAAATCAAGAAAATGCTGAATATTAATTAATTGCTTTCAAGAGATAGGTAATAACATTCCTTATTTTTCGGTCGCTTTGGTTGACTATTAGAAGCCTGTTCTGGCCGGCGATAGCTAGACGATTTAGGGGACTCAATTTCTTCTAAAATTATCAAGTAAATAAAAAATCTGAGATTTTTGTCTTAAAGCTCACCCATCAAACTCATGTACGAACTTATCAAGTTTTGAAAAAATATTGAAAACTTTGAGCTTTGATACGAAGTGAAAAAGTGTAATTTTTCATCAGTTAGGGCGACAAGCAGGTTCTTTGAGCAGGAATAGTTCGTGATTAGGTTAGGGTGTAGTGCAAACTATGCAGTGCCAGTACGTGGAAGACTTACATAGACAACTTCACTTTTAAGGAGAGCTTCTGTGAACACAGTCATTGCGGTATGACCCACCGGTGGGTCACTCAGGTTAGGTTCCGTAATTTTTTCAAAGCTTTCTAGGGACTGTGTGTACAAAGTAACGATTTGCACCGGCTAGGCAACCGCAATGAATGTGTTAAAGGCCATGACTACTGTTGTTACCACAAAGACTTAGATGAATTCATGAACCTTCCAATGACGCTTTATGACTCGTTTAATGTATAATGTTCTTTTAGGTTTATACACCCAACATGTTCAGGCAAACTCAGGCAGGATTTACGAACTTGTCTTTGTGTATAATATATACATAGCTAACTCAATGGAGGTCGTCACTCTTGCCTAAGTTTTGAGGTAGAGAGCTTGAATATAGAGAACTTGAGTGCGCTTAGAGAGCTCGGCAATATGGCTGTGGTTTGTTGTACGCCTGTGAAGAAGCGCGTAATGACGTCTGACGACACAAGGTCATCGCTTGCTCCGTGGTGAGTTCATGTGGTTGCGGTTGTCTACCTTGCCGTGCGTGTGAATGTCGCTCTTATCTTCGCTCTCTCTCGTGTCAAACTAAAAATTTCATGCCACCTGCAGGCTTTTGAAGCGTCATAGTTCTGCTCTTATGGAGGTAACGTCTGCTTAATAGATTCATTATTGTAGTGCGAGCTAGCGAGGCTCAACAAATTACTTGCAAGTCAGCTACTTGTGGGTCAGGCTACTTGGCCTGCAGCTACACTAGTCAGCTGTTTGTAGGTCTATTATGCAAAAAATACTTTCAGCTAAAATTCTTTCTCTGCACACACAAATTTTTTTTGGAGAGCTATCATCGCAATGTCGGAAAAAGCGTAAAAATGGCACCGTGTTGTTTATTCACTTGTGGTACGCGCTGTTTCCCTTAACTTCACCTGAAATCCAATTATTTATATTTCAGAGAATCCGTCTCGCAGTTTACGTTATTTGTGAACCGAACCGCGTCGAGGACATACATAGTTCATGAGAGTGTAAGACTATTTGAGTGTTTTTCCGTTAACGAGATCAAGTATGGATCGTGACTGTCATCAGCGAGGCGTGCTGTTACCAACGCCAGCTCTTCAGTGGTGCTCGTCAGTGCCTGCCATCACCTGTCAGTGCCTGCCATCACCTGTAAGTATACATTAGCTACATGCATAGTGTATCTATCTCTGAACGTGTGCATGTTCTTACCAATGACAAATACCTTGTTTTAGACACAATATCTGATCTGACAAGGTCAAGATCTAACGGAAAGTGAGGAAGTCGTCCTCGGAACAGCGTACGCTTGTTACACGCAGTATTTCCTTACAATATTAAATTTTATTTCGAAATTTAAGAGAATTATTTCTCCCTCTTGGAGAAGAAAAGTATCGTGCCCTGCTTGTGTTTAGTAAGTGGACCCCACTCTTCCATGCTTGCTGTGTACTCGTACGGGTTTGTTCTTCTTTCGTAAATGAGCGCTGCCAAAATTTTAAAGAACTGTTTTTATTTCAGTGATATTTTTGACCTGTGTTTCGTGATCCGTAACCTGAAGCCTGTTCGCAGTAACAATGTTGCTATGCCTCTTCAGGTAACTAGTATTACCTACGTATCGTATACTAGTTACCTGAAGCGGCAACTAGTTAGCCATTATTAACTTTCCATGATTATCTCCGGTGTTTGAAAAGAATTTCCGTTTTATGATAAATACTCGACATTCAAGACAATTATTTCACATCATTCACGGTTAAGGTATAGTGCAATTTACTAATGTACATTCATTAGCTTCCGTATATTTTCCTTGAAGTTTTATTAGAACCATTTAGTCTCGTAAAAAAATAATTTCCTCAATACTGAAGCAATTAGTTAGCAGACTTTGTCCTTATGCACCTAGGCGTTGGATCACCTCGTTCGCTTACGTGCTGACTAGGGTCTGTATTTAGCTCTATATTCTATTTAATTGAACATTCATGATTAAGCGTCGCTGGAAGTCCTGAGGTGAGTTGAGAAAAAGCAATCTTGTTTACGAGAGAACTTGCACTCTGTGACATCTCTGGTACCTGAATATTTTCCAATATGTTATGACACTTGTTATATGTTGACAGATATTATCTACATGTTGTCATATATTTTCTCATGTGTTAATGTATTGTGATACATATTATCATAGATCACAGGTTGTTTAATACGTTGCCATATGCTGCTGTATGTTTTCAAATATCCTGTCAATATTTCTTGTGATTGTAGAATTCTATTATAATTACAATACAATTTTATGTAGAATTATTGTATGACTTGAAGAGCTCGTCCGGCCTTGCATCACTTGGTAGCTGTTATCATACACTTCTATGATCACTGTTATCTAACATACGTGACTATGATCTATGATCACTGTTATCTAACATACGTGACTATTAAAGTGGAACTAAGGGCGTTTGAAGTGGAAGCTTCTTTTGTCGCGTTTTTTTGCAGGAAGTAATTGCCGCCTTCAGATACAAAAATCACTGTTTTATATACAGTAGACACACAATATTGTATCTGGAATGATGAAAATTCTTCCAAATGATCCCTCTAGACAGCACCGTCGAGATGTTCTAAACTTCAGTCTTCCAGCGTTTGATTGTTGAGATATCTGTTCTTTAATGCAGGCAAATACCACATTTTCCCGTGTCCTGATTTTACTCGGTGTTTCGCTGCATGGCTCTCTGTCCATGAGAGACTTTTTCAAGGCTGGTGCGCTAATTGACGGCACAGTAGATGCTAAAGAAAGTGTCCCCGTCCGCTGCTGTCTGGTTCGTGGGGTCGGAAAAAAAGAACCCTTTGCGTGAGGCTGGGATCTTTTAAAGGCAGCTATAGTGCGTGCCTCCGGCCGGTCTTTTCCTCATGACAAAATCTTATCTCCGTGAGAACAAAGTTCTTTAAAGCCTGCCTCGTGTATGAGGGTCAGTCTGTCGAGTAGCGCCCTCAGCAAGTGCTCCTGCGAGACAGAGGGCATCAATGGGTGCTCCATTCTCCAGAATGGAGTCCAGCCGAGACATGGAGATGCTTCATCATCATGACTTCAAAGACTCGCCAAGGCACAGCCAACGTCCCAACATTTCAGAGCTTGATTTTCTATGTCATAGCGCCCAGCTGAAATTCCCAGTGCTGCTTGCGATAGCTTAGAGTAAATCAAAGCAAGCTTGTACTACCCAAAAACTCGACACTATGATATGCAGGAAATATGTTGATAAACATCCATTATATACAGCAGTGCGAGTGTTGTGCGTTGGTGCTCGTCAGCTAAGTCTGCAGGCATGATACAAGACCTTCCTTCATTCCCTCTTTTTTTCCGGTTCGCTCATGCATGATTGCCTGCAAAATTGAATGGAAGATTCCTTTCTCTGTGAATACGTTCACAATTCCCCAGAAGAATTCTGGTTCTCATTTTGTTCTAGTTCGCTGTGCATGCTGTCTGTAGACCCAAGTGCTGAATTGTGGTGTCTTTTCTCCGTGGAGGCGCCGAGAATTTGAATCGCAACCTTTGCTTGTATCGGACTGCTGATAAAAGATTCTTGGCGCATCAAATTGGATCTGGGGCAAGTCCAGAGCATCTTTGAAGTTCCTACGGAATATTCAAAGGCCCAAATTAATGACATTAAAGAATTCAAAGTGATACGCTTCATTAAGTCCTCTCATTCTGCTTCGTTTTATATTACCCAAGGATTAATTCTACGTTGTTAATGTGAGCAAGAAAGAAATCTAAATTTTTGTTCATTACGGGATCATTTGCTGTAACAATAAAAGAGTTTACAAATTGAAACATAAATTAATCACAGTGTCTAATTTATCTGTCTGGGACGTAAATTGTGGAGTGGTTTTAGGTAGTGTTGTTGCATTGCACAGAAAAGTTTTATTAAGCGGTTTTCTGGAACAATTTCGAGGAAAAACTTCGTAAAACACAAAATACGTTTCAGTGAAATATCATACATAATATGGTTCGAACTGCATTAACAGCTTGTGGCTTATAGTAAGTTGATTCAGTTTCACATTGCAATTTGCGAAATAAAATTTCTAACAATAGATATGCAGTATAATGGGCGAGCTCCTTCCAGCCCAAATAGTGTGAAATTTGAGCTAAACAAAACCAAGACAATTTCTGCACATACATGTACGCTTTTGTTAATGTTCAGTGTGAGGCGCTCAGTTGTTTTAGCTGAGCGCAGGTATTTCTTTTGAAATATTTGTGCACGGCGACTGCTGCGCTTCATGCAAGATGGTAACAAAGATCGACGTGATGACAGACTCTGCCATCCAAAATTGGCGGCGTCCTCGGTCTATCGCTTAGCATGAATCAAAGCCTCCGTCAAATAAAGCTTCCATGCTCTGGAATTTCTGTCAAACAGGCCTGTCTATCCTGCAAGATCTTGCGTAATTTGATACCGCCCATCTCATATGAAGCTTCAAAACGACTCGCATCAAAGAATTGCCATTAGAGCTGAGCTTTAGTTCATCTAGTCCATTTTTAAGCTTTACTCCACGTGTCTCTGCGGGACTTTCAAATTCATTGAAAAATGCATGAATTCTTTCAAGTATGTCTACTAGTCTACAGTTATAAAACCTCAACACATGCGTACGACCTGGTGTGGGGCGAAGACAGTTTAATGGTCAATTTCGTTTCCGACGTATGGAGAATACTAAACGCAGAGCAAGATAAATGTTCTAAAGCACACCACGACGCCGCATGCAAAGGCCAGTAAGAACTGTAGCGTGGCCTCTAGCCTCGGGATGCTTGAGAAAACAGCATTAAAAGTTACTGCTCCTCAAAGTTGCCTCTCAGCAGCTCAGACTTCGGATCATTTCTCTGACTTCGCTACCTAAAAACACTATTAGGACTTGCGCTCCTGTGCGAGTTTCCGTCCAAAGAGATGCCTCAAAACTTCCCGTAATTGGGAACTAGGGCAATTATAAAGACATGCGTGTGTTTCGAAATGACTGGGTGTGTGGGTGACTGGGTG
>VCRD01004024.1:0-51524 GCA_006783055.1 Trinorchestia longiramus
ATGATAAGGCATTTTTAAAAACCAATGATGTTACATTTCTTATGTACCAACTTTATTGGAAATATACGTTTTTGTTTTTTTGTTTGTTTGTTTGCAGCTTGCGTTTGCATGGTAGCACCAAAAAGTCTCTGAGCTGAGTACTTTGGGTATGATTGAAGAGCAAAACAATAATTAATCATTCATGGAAAACCGCTTCTGTAATAAAAGTTCCAACTGACGTGTCAAAAATACCAACTTTTTCTCCTTCTCCGTGTCGACACAGGCTGATGTGTGAGCTTGAAGAAGAGTGACGACATGAAGGGTAGACAGCACTAGTGGACTACTTGCATTTTTTCCCCACGGGAAAAAATCCAAGTATTCCACTAGTGCTGTCCACCCTTCATATAGTAAACTACTGGAATATAGTAAATCGCCTCTGTCAGCGCTGTGTTAGCGACAGCACGGGAGTGGACTACTTGCATTTTTACCCGTGGAAAATATATTATATTTACCACGGGAAAAAATTCAAGTAGTCCACCGTAGTCGAGTGGTATGCGGCCCGTGTTCTGTATCGGGTCTCTGCTTGTGCAGAAAGACTGCGTGCGGGTTCGAAACCCGGCAATGAATACGAGCTATTTCTCGTTTCACGCCGTGAGCTCGCACTTATCGGTAAGACCTCAACTCATCGCCCATGGACACATCCCAAGATCGTCTCATGGAGCTCACCATCACCCTTACTCTAAGAATGTTAACCTTAAGAATTTGAAAAACCAATGTACTAAATGTCTATGTACTGTGTACTTGATTGGAAATAAAGATTGTTTTTTTAGTGCTGTCCACCCTTCATTTTGGATCGTTTTGTCAAACGGGATGTCATAGTACATTGCCAAGCGCACAGTTTCGTCGAACTGAGTATACGATCTCAAACCATTGTTGGGATGAAGGGTCTTAAACAGTGGTGCACTAATGCCATTCTTGAACGCACTGAACGTTAGTGGGGAACATAAAGTGTCTATATATATATATATATATATATATATATATATATATATATATATATATATATATATATATATATATTTATATATAAATAGATGATTTAGCTCAGTATAATAGGAAAGGAGGGGGTACGTAACCCGATTTACCCAAAGAAGCAAAGCTGGCACCTTGATGTTTTGAAACATGATTGAAAGTAGAATAACTTTGATCATTTGAGAATTGAGAACTTACAGGGCGGGTAGGGAGAAGGGTAAGCTCCGCTCAACTGAGGGTAGTTTCCTTGAGCGCGAGGGCCGTTCTCAGGCCTACGTTCAGTCACTGTGTCAGACACTGCAAGCATTTGGCAGGATTATTATATTTTTGCTTAAAATTTGCACGTATTCAAAACTTAGGTCACATTTATTTTTCAGTTTGATGGGGGTAACATTCACGGGGATGTCCGTTCGATTTAGATGCTTGATAATACTGTCTTTCTGTCACATTTTGAATAATTTGAGCACCAATTCTCTGGTGCGTTTGTTCACGTGTAGAGATAGACTGCACTATAACTGCACTCGTCACAAAAAGACTTCTGTATATCACCAAACGTTGACATCCGTGTTGGAAGTATCTAAAAGGGCGCAAAACGAAAATCCAAGCGTCCCCTAAAATAACAACACCCGGAAAATTCCGTTGCTCTAATGGTTTGGTCCTGATGTGCCTGTGTAAGTTTGACTTCCGCCCTCAGGCTGTGGCACATTGCCTATTGACTCCTTGTGGCAAGCTTTGAAGTAGCTAATGCCGTGATAAAGAATCATTTAAAATTATGTGGGCTTAAAATAACACAACCTTCTATATATAAATATATATATATATATATATATATATATATATATATATATATATATATATATATATATATATATATATATATATATATATATATATATGTATAGAAGGTTGTGCCATTTTAAGCTATATGTAAGTTATATATGTCGCATATCGGGCGTGGAGTAGAAAATTTCAAATTTGTATGTAACCCAAAGTTATTTTGAACCTTGCATTTAAAATATTTTTTGGCTCATAGCTTTAATTTTCAACATAATCTACAAAACACTTTTTTTGGCTTACAATAATCGTAAATCATTTCTTCTGAAAATTGCCCGTGAGCAGCAAGTTGATATAGATATGTGAACTATACCCCAAAAATGAAAAAGGTTTTACCAGATATTATTAAAAGATTTTAACGAACTCTAGCGGGAAAATATAGAAGTATCTAAATTGAAAATCACAAACTCATATAATATAAAAAATATTTTTAATACGTGAGAAAAATTTGTTGAATTATAGATAAAAAGTAATTACATTCAACTACACCATTTATTTTTGTGGATGGAGTAACAGCTAATTAATACGCTTTATGACCGCTAGATGTACGCTAAAATGTTTACGTTCGTGAATGAATTGTGCGTAGCACGTGATTATACAATGGAATGATGTAAACACTAAACAGTCACTCCCACTGTAGTAGGTGTAAAACAGTTGTAACGGGTTTTTTGTAAACAGTAACAACATTCTGCTTTAACTCACCATTATGTCAGTGATGTTTTACATCACATAAAGTTTTATGATTATTGCATGAAATATTTCATCAAATAGCTTCTTTTTAAGCAGACTCAACGTGAATTATATTTGCTGAATTAAGTAACTATATAAAAATGGAAAACCCTCATTAAGGTAAGTATGTCATTGAAAGACTCTCTTATTATTAGTAAAAGTTTGGATTGATGTTATTTCAGACCACATATTTACTCTCTGAATTGAGTACTTGAAAATGCTTCTAACTATTTAATGGCTGTTCAAGCTTTTGTAGCTAACATTTGATGCATAAAACTTTTAACTCACTGAAAAAAGTGATACTTAAGACTATTAACTCATGCTATCTTGGTTTATAGTATGTTATTTTAACAAAATTATTTTAGGCTATGCATGTTATTAATTTCTCTGAAATGCTTGTATATTTATTCCTTCCTGGCTAAATAAAGAAGAAATTGGAAAATTTTGTAACATTTTAAACATTTCTATTTTAATAGTAGAGCTTGTATGGAATAAATTTTATTTTATATAATTAATGACAGGCTGCATTGACTACTTATATCAGTCTGCTAAGTGGTCATTGTGGTGTAGTGGAAAGAGCATGCCAAGATTAACCAGTTTGTTATTAATGTATAGGCTGCTTACTCTTTAAAGTAGATCAAATTCTATTCCCTCTAACATCCAGTCTATCAAATTGGTTGATGTATTGCCTCTGTGGCTTCCTTTAGGCTGTGTAGTTGCCAGATTTAGCCTGATATAGTCTCCAAGTACTAAGTAAATGGCCAAAAGCACACAAATGTTAAACTGACAGGCATATAGTTAAGGAAATCTTCATGAGAACTTTTTTATATTGGTATGTTAAAAGATTTTTTGCTAATGAACAGATAAGCTCCAGATGGAGGAAATATAGCAAGTGTCCAGTATTATGTACAAATCAATGTGTAGTACGATCACCAAAGCTTTGAGTATGTACATCAAGTATTTTACTAGAACAAGTGTGTTACTCAGGCAGCTTCCAAAGCACAACTTCAAAACACTGTGTTGCTTGAATAATTTTCTTCAAACTTCTGATGAGTTATATGTAATTTTGTGTGTTATACTTTTGAGGAAACCTCTCACCCTAAATCAGACTGTACATTACAGTTTTCAATCAATGTACTATCACATATTTGCATGAAACCTACAAAAATGTTCTGATTTTTTCTTCCTGATCTTTTGAATAGATGAACTTGAAAATATTTTCACAGTTGAAGAACTGATGTTATTTTGTGCAGTATATAGAATTTATACAATAAAGTTCAAGTTTCTGATGGAACTTTTGAGTTGAATCATTCATAGAATTATTTTGTAATAGAGAATATTTATTTGTGTATCACTGTGAAATTCATCCATATCAAGGTTTTATATGTTCATAAAATTTGCCATTATTAAGTCTGCTCTCAATTTTAGTTAAATTCATTAACTATAGAAATCTCTTATTAAACTTACTTATGACTGTGTCATGAATATTTTTGTTTACTTCACAGCTGTGATGACACAGGTGCTGCTTACTTCTGCTGTTGTAGTCTCATAAATGTCTTGAGTGGCAGAGAACATCCTGTGTGTTCCCACAGTGTAGTCCTGTAACTGATTGCTTGTATCTGTCCTCTCTTGTTTCAGCTGGTGTGATGGATGTTGCTTGTTTGCAGTACTCTATATTTCTTTGATGTGTATGCATTTCAAAGGATCTCATTGCCAAGCATATTTATTACACTCTAATATTATAACTGCTGATCATTTCCTGCCTCTGTTGTGCTATAAGCTACATCAAATTTGGGCTTATCTATTTTTCTTCTGTAATTTTGAATCAGTGGTTTAAAATCTGTAATTTTATTTTATTATCATCCTCTAGTGTCGTAAATTATCAATGCTGCTGAAATAGAGCCACTTCTGAAAGTTTATCTGGTGCAGCATTTGTTATCAGTTGTGAGGATAGTCCAACATCCTCTCTCGGTTGTCTAACTTTATCTCTTCCTCTCTGTCACTCTCTCATGTGGGACTGTTTGGCTCAGTGTTATTCAGTGCTGCTGTGTGTGTTCTTTATTCTGTTATTCAGTGCTGCTGTGTGTGTTCTTTATTGTTATTCAGTACTGCTGTGTGTTGTTTATTCTGTTTAGTGCTGCTGTGTGTGTGTTGTTTATTGTTATTTAGTGCTGCTGTGTGTGTGTTGTTTGCTGTTATTCAGTGCTGCTGTGTATGTGTTGTTTATTCTGTTATTTAGTGCTGCTGTGTATGTGTGTTGTTAACTGTTATTCAGTGCTGCTGTGTATGTGTTGTTTATTCTGTTATTTAGTGCTGCTGTGTGTTGTTTATTCTATTATTTAGTGCTCCTGTGTGTGTGTTGTTTATTCTGTTATTTAGGGCTGCTGTGCATGTTGTTTGGTTCCATTATTTAGTGCTGCTGGGTGTGTGTTGTTTGACTCTGTTATTCCCACAGATCTCCACTGAAGTGCTGCAATACTTGTGCTGTTTTACTTGTGTAGTATTGCTTGTGCTGCATTTCTTTATATTTTGGAATAAAAATGAAACTTATACTGAGTTAAAAAGCACATGTCATAGTACTATATGTAGCTATATTTAAAAATTCTTTTGTTTTGTATGTTAATTTATTAGGTGATCTTTAAGGCATTTAAAATTATTAAATTTAGTATTGTAGTTATGTGTGCAATACTTATTAGCTTCTCTAAGTTTTCAAAGAAAGTAGTATATTGCCTGCAAAAATATATTGTTCATCAGCTTGCACAGCTTAGGATTGATTACTTGTGTATTAGCTGGAATGGGCATTTTTTGAATGGCACAGACCCATGTGTATTTATTTCACATTTTTTAACTCTAGATAGACACTTGTAATAATCCTTTGTAAACACAACTAAAACACCAGCTATTCAAAACTTTGGCAATTGTTATTTGTGTGACTGTTTGTGCAATTTATGTTTGGATGTAGTCCAGTGACCATAATTATGAAATAATTAATTTAGAACTTGAAGCATAAATGTAAGCATCCATCCAGATTTTGCTCTATTCTCTACTCCTGTAATGACTGAAAGTGCTTGCTAGATGCCTGATACTGTGCATCAATGCTGAGATTGTTTTTATTGTGGCTGTGATGGTTAACCCAAGAATATAATATTAATAATATTAATAATAATAATAATAATAATAATAATAATAATAATGCTAGATGCCTGCTTGTCCAGTGATGGTTAACCCAAGAATATAATATTAATAATATTAATAATAATAATAATAATAATAATAATAATAATAATGCTAGATGCCTGCTTGTCCAGTGATGGGGTTACTCAGTATTGTAAGAACTGGTTTATTTGAAAGCCAATTCTGATTGTATATAAATTGTGTAGAATGCATCAGCGCATTAGCCTGCCAGAGGGCCAGAGTGGTAGTGTAGGTCAGGGGGAAGGGGTGGTGCCCCCGAGGCCTCGCCGCAATACACTGGGGCCTTTCCATAGCTCCCCACCTGTCAGTTGTCCTGTGACTGTTCCAAGGACTCGGAAATGTGGGCGCACTGCCAGCATGAATGGTGGGTGCCGAGGAAGCGAGGTCTCATCTTCAAGCTGCCTTTGCAGCTGCTCATAAGTTTCCATCATGAATGCTTTCTATTTGTAAAAACTTGTTTGCAACCAATCTTATCTTGGAGTTTTACTAGTGGTGCTTTATTTTTTTCCAAATCTTATATCTAGTGGTATTTTTTATTTATGTTCTCCCTACCCATAGTGCAATTTCTCTCTATTCGATACAAAAGAGTGTGGCTTTAGGAAAATTGAGTGAAATTTGGAATCCAATACTGAAACAGTTAAGCTTGCAAAGTAGTGAAATGCTATACATTTTTATTGATAGTTCATGCTAATGGTGAAATGTCAGGTGGGGTTGTGCAAGTAGAGGCTCAGTTCTAGTAAGAGGGTTCCAAAAAATTTATATACCTCTGCTGATAATAAGCAAACTTTTAAAACTATAACACATTGTCTTCTGCAACAATAAATAATGAATTTGAGCATCAAAATAATATTACATGAGGAAAGTTTTGATACAGCAAGGAAATATAACATATTTTACTGAAAAATGTGCACTCTGATGTATTGGTTGAATTGTTGTTATGGGGTACCTTAAGCCCTCAGGATAGTAAGCCAATTTCTACTAGAAGAACTTTTTTAAATTTTGAGATCTTGTTTACTCATGGAGTCTTTTATTTCGAGCCAGTGAGCCCCCAAGACTCTGAGTAAGCTAAGAAGTCTAGACATTTTTGCCTTGCAGGTGATATGAATGATTCTGGACTGCTGTGGTAAGCTCAGTCTTTCATGAGCACCAAAGTTGTAGCAGTGCTTGGGTCTATTGCAGGTGAATGAGACTTCAGTTACTGGAGAAGAGGGAAGCCTCAACTGTAAAACATACCCTAAATGCTCAACTCAGTTGTGTAGAGCAAGCGTAGAGGCTTGCCTTGTTTGCAATAAGTTCCTCACTATACTCCGGTCACTGAAAGTCAGGGCTACTACTCTAACCTTCTCCACTATTGTAATGGCACACTTCAGTGTAACTGTTTAGCAGTATTGCTTCAGTGTAACTGTGTAGCAGCATTGCTTCAGTGTAACTGTGTAGCAGCATTGCTTCAGTTTAGCTCTGTAGTAGCGCCATGAAAGTAATCTTATCTACAGTGCTCTATGCATGAAGGAGCTGATAACAACCTGGAGGGAGTGATGCAGATCTCGCACTGCACATTAGAAGGAGTTGTGAACTCCTCATTTTTGTTGTTTTGCCGAAGAGGCAGAAAACTTGACTGCACCACTTGTGTCTTGACAGATCACAATCAAGTCTTCTCATGGTTTGAATGGTTTAGGGCTCAGCTTCACTTTACTTAACTTGCTCATAACTTTGATAGAAATAATGGTAATGTAAGATCTCCCAAATTGAGCAGCAATACTGTTAAAATTTTAAGTAGTCCGCTTTAGTTCTGCCCTTTTCAGTCTTTATTTAGGTGATGCATTTTTTTCCTCTGGGCATTTATAACGTTTCAGACCCAGACGATCCGTTGCAGGGCATTGTTCTTTCGTATTGCGTGGAGGCACAACATTCTGCTGTGCTGGATAGAACTCCTGAACTCTCGATTTTTTTTGTCCCCTCGTCTGGGACACAAGTTTCCGACAGCAAACCCATTTGAGTACAGTAATACGGTCGAAATATTTTAGAAAGATGAAGAAGATTTGGGTACTTTGATGATCTGTTATATAAGCTTTCTTTCCAAACTATTATCATGGATTATATATGCACAATAAAAAGAAGCCACTTGTGTTCGTCACCACAGTAGTCGAGTGTTCTCCATTCCCGCTTACAATGCGGGAAGACGGGTTCAATTACCGTAGCTTCCTTGTTCTGTTCTGCCTGATCATCGGTAGCTGAGGAAGAAGTCCAGCATACTGCGACGCTGGGCGCCCGGAGTAAGAGTAGATTTTCATCAAGCTCATCAAATCGCCCGTACGAGCCTCTACTTCAAGTTGCAGCGCACAGGACGGGAATAATCATTTGGAGCATGATAATCACTCCTGAGATGTTAGCATTAAGAACTGGAAATCCAATGTATCTGTACTGTATACTTGATTGAAAATAAAGTTTCTTATTTTTGTATTTTTAGGATGTGTACTTAACATATAACAAGTTGAAATTGTTTCAACACTAACATTTGTTCTTTGTCTTTACAGAGACCTCGTCTCTGTGCTCTCCATCTCGCACCCACTTCTCGCTCTCTGCCCACGTTCTCTCCCCACCTTCCTCCCCCTCCTGTCGGGTGGGGGCGTGGTCTCCCCTCATCACTGAGGAACCTCAGTTGCTGGGCTCTTCCCCGTCATCTCGGTATCTTAACATCCCCGAGTCGTGCTCCAGTTCTCGCTCTTCATCGTGCTCGCCTCGACCGTCTTCTCACCAGTTCTTCTCTTCTTCCAAAATGTCGACTCTCTTGACGCCATCGTACCTCCCCGCTCCCATCCCAACGTACACCCGTCCTCCCCCCTATGCTGCGAATGAGCAGTTCCAAGATATCATCTTCCTTCCCACGAGCCCCTCCTCGACGATGCACTTTATCATGCCCAACGGAGTCCTCATCATTCTGACGGTGAGCAACGCTGCGTCGCTTGCTGAAATTAAAGCTGACTTGTGGGAAAAAGCTCGGGAATATCCCTTGTACGGACTGCTGCACGATATGAACAACTACCATTTCGCCACTCCAGCACGACGCAGCGCATCCCGCACCGTCAGCGGGCCTGCCGACGTCGTGGAGCTTCTCGAGGAAGAAATGACCTTGAAAGACGTCGCCCCTTTTCTCACGTTCATGAAAGTCATAGAGAGGAAAGGCAATGAAGCCGAGAAGATCCTCAACAAAGACATTGGTAACCTCATAGGTAAGAATCTTGCAGACTTCGCTGCGCTTAAGAACCCTGAGGTGAACGAGTTCCGCTGGAAAATGAAGGTTCTGTGTGATGAAGCTGTGAAGGAGCGAGCTGGGCGACCCTGGAATCAGCGTGTACAATACAAATATCCATGTAGTATTGATCCATCTCCCTCAATGCCTATTTATCTCGAAAAGAAACTGACAGAGGCCAACGATAAGCACATTCTAGTGTCGGTAAGGTTTTCATTTGAAGTTCTCAAAGTAGAGTCGACATTTACATTACGTGTCGAGCCTGATATTTTACCAAATCGCTTGATGGAACAAGCTTTAAATAAATTTAACACTCTCGAGTCCAGCCGTTTACCTGTAGGTACCTTTAATAAAGCCAACTATATATTCAAGACTGTCGGAAGGGAAGAATATTTAGTGGAAGAGGTGCCAATGTTCCGTTACATGATCGTCCAGGAGCATCTGGCCATGCGAGAACAGCACCCTCTCCTCGTCATAGTAGTCGAGAGGTCCCTCTTAGACGTGGATGAAGACGAGAACCAATACATGGAGACTGGAGGCCCGGATTCATCCAGCGAAGGCGTCCGAAAATCTTTCTCAAGCATGACGCTCAGTAAAAAGAAAAGCTTGAACGTTGTGTCATCTTGGACAGTGAGTGAGAATTTCCGGGTAGAACTCGGCATTATTTCTAAATTAAACTTGATCGGCCAAGGGAACACGATGGTAAGAGTGGTCGGAGGCTTGTACCACGGAACCTTGGTGCTGTGCGAGAAGCAACAGACGGACTTGCTACAAGTGTCAGGGGACGCAGTTTCGATAGACAAGTCGATGACGTTCGACATCGCCGTGTGCGACTTGCCGCGCAGTGCCAGGCTGTGTCTTGCCATCCTGGAGGAGTCTCACCCCACGGTGCAGCAGCAACAGCAGCAGAAAAAGAAGGCAAACACATCTGCACTTCCTGAGGACCCCAGAGGTGTTGCGTGGGTCAACATTTCTGTGTTTGACTACAGAAGAGGCTTGAGAAGAGGCGCTATGACACTCTACTGCTGGTCTGTTCAGCACAACGTCGACTTGCCCAAGCCGCTGGGTAAGATATCTCGCTGTATTCTTTTTGTTGTCTCTTTAGTAGTTTCACATTTATTTATGACGTTCTGTTGTTCACTCTATTCGTTTACCTATGTTGATAAAGGAAGTTAGTCACTTCAATATTGGGACACATTTCGCACGGACTAGTTTAGGTCTAATGAAATTTTTCATAAAACTATTCTGCAAGTGTTATGACGTGTTACACTCATTATTCTCCTTGCCGTTCAGAAATTGATATTCTATTCGAGTGGCCTCCTAAGAATTTATTTCGATTGCGCTTTCAACAGTTTTTATACTAACCTCGAGATCAATCAATTCGTTAGCTTCATTAAAACGGTCTAATAAGACGTAATCGTAGCGTTCAACATTCTCTCCTTACATCGCCATTATTATTGACTCTGAGTTGTAGCCTGTGGCAGAGAGGGTGGGCAGAGAGCTGCCTGCCTTCTCATGCCTCACTCAAATACCGTGTGCGTTGTCCATAATTTGGTGGCTGGTTGTAGGGACGGTGGTGAGTAACCCTGACCACGAGGCAGCGACGGCCGTGACACTCACCTTCCCCCGTTACCACCAGACCTGCGACCTCATGTACCCTGCACAGAGCACGCTCATGGACACCGCCAAGCAGCAGCCCAGGGAGCAGGTATGTTATATGTGTGCCACGTTAAGTGGCCAGTGAAATATGGACTTAATGAGGAAACAATTGAATAGAAAGTTCTGTAGCCTGCATCTTGTCTAAAACCAAATCGTGGACGCTGCCTAAACGTAGTTTAGGGTCATGATGCGAGTTCCCGCTCGTATGTTGTCAGCGAATATTGTCCTCAGAGTAACCAGACCAAACTTAAATTTCGTGTTAGCGTCTGCAAATATGTCATACACTCGACAATCAACTACAAGCAGGAGATAGTTCTCATTAGGCGTTCACTAACTGATTTAATAACCACTTGCCATGGTTGTCTGCCTCCCTTTTTGAAGCTGTACCTCAAGTTCTTGAAGCTGCACCCTACACTCCATTGCAGGTGGTACCGACGTTGGAAGACCGTGCCTATTTGAAGAGGATCGTCAAGAGTCCTCCATGCGACCCAGATATGGAGATCTTCGAGCAGGACAGGAAGAAGCTTTGGAACCTGCGTTGGTACTGTGCCACGGAGATGCCCAACATCCTCCCCAGACTGCTGGACTGCGTCGACTGGTACTCAAGAATACAGGTATGTGGAACTCATTTGTGCTGGCAGGAATGTGGATGCGAGTTTAGTCGGTGTACGATGTAAAAACTGGACTAACTAAGCCTTATTTTTTATTCAAAAGTCAGTGTGGACTTTGCCACCGGCATCCTTTGGTCACTTGCGTGTGTCGACCAAACACACTTCAGTACATAGATGTATCATGAAGAGCACATGTATACATATGTTTGAGTTCGTCTGCAGGAGTTTGATAAAAGTGCGAGCAATTTGTAAAAATCATAGATATTTGTAAAAAATATCTGTAAGAAGTCCGAAAAAAAGTATTCACTTGTTAATTTCATAAACCGAAGCTGATGAGAAGGTCACTGGACAAAGCGAGAAGTATTTTGTGTTTAAGGTTCACTTTGTCAAAAGGAGATGCGTGTACAGGTGGCAGGGACTCCAACTGTAAATAAGGATAAATAGTTGAGTCAAGCGACTTGATGTAGATATATAAATGACTACTAATTAGAATTTACAAAGGATTTACTTGTAGCGCTCGTTGAGGGCTGTGCATATGAAGACGTGGTAAATGCGTCGCTACAGTCATGTTGCTGCTGCAGGTGTCACAGGTGACGGAGCTGCTGGATCAGTGGCCCAAGATGGAGCCCCGCTATGCCCTCGAGCTGCTCGACTACAACTATGCGGAGCCCGTCGTGCGCGACTACGCTGTCGAGTGTATCGCTAAATTCAGGTGGGTGGCTTTCTTTTTTGCAAGTCGCACTATGTCCACCGAAAGACAGAACCAAAACGAGAAGGTTCATCTAAGTAGGGGGTAGCTAAGCGTTTGAGGTACAATGTGCATCCTCATTTTGTCAGAATAAACAGCAAAAACGCACAAAAATTTGCTATATATGAAACAACAATCGAAACTGTGATTACTGGATCCACACTTTATGTCATTATGGTTAAGTTGTTACAGTTTTTACAATGAGTTCATTTGTACCGTTAGAAGCCATTTTCAGTGCTAGTGCTCTTCAGCTGCAAAAATTTTTGACAAAGTTTTAGCCGTGCGCAACTACGTATCGCGAGATCTTGGTTAGTGTTGGTGGATTATGTTACTTTTTTTGTCACTTGTCATTTTCGTTTATAATTCTATCACTCTTGAAATCCACGGTGCGTTTCATTTATACGCTCACCATTTGAATGAAGCCTTGTGATGAGTGCTGGAACTCACCGTTGTTTGTGTTGTACAGTGACGAGGACTTGCTGCTGTACCTGCTGCAGCTGACGCAGGCGCTCAAACACGAGAACCACCTTAACTGCACTCTGGCCGAGTTCCTGCTCCACAGGGCGCTAAACAACACAAAGATCGGCCACTTCCTCTTCTGGCATCTAAGGTGCCCGTCGTTCACGTGTCTTTATCTTATTATGCTGAACTTGAGTAGTTGTAGAAACCAGGAATCCCAAACTGTTACTGCCATTTACATTACAGTCTTTGGTGATGCGTAAGAGACGGCTCTTCTCTAATTCTACGAGTGTGCATTTTTGGTCCCGATTTAGTCATTTTGGTTTCATTTTGAGCCCAGGTTCTTCTTTCAAGGTGAGAGTTCTCTGGTTTTTGGAATATAAGGCTGTTTTTCAAGGTGTAAGTTTTCTGGTTTTTAGAATATAAGGCTGGTTTTCAAGGTGTGAGTTCTCTGGGTTTTGGAATATAAAGCTGGTTTTCAAGGTGTGAGTTCTCTGGGTTTTGGAATATAAGGCTGGTTTCCAGTCAATAAAATGAACAATCTTCCGTCTACTTGAAATACAGTATATGGGGGACTATTTCCTCCTCCTAGGATGCATTACATCGTATCGAATAAAATTACTCATGCTTGAAAACTCTGAAATCTAATGTTATGTCCAAGCTTAATTTAAAAGTTCTTCTATTGATGCATGATGGAAAATTTATATTTTTTTCTTTTATGTGTTCATCCAAGTTTACATTGTTAACAATTTTTTTATTTACAAAGTTCTGTAAATTTTGACTACGAACGGTCTAAGCAAGGTGTGTGCTCACAATTGATGGCAGTAGAAATGCAATGTGGTTCTTGAAGATGTTTTCAAGAACGGGTCATCAAGTCCACTGATGAGGAACACGGGATGGATTATCATCAGAATCAAGGAGACGAGATGATGCACTACTAAAAAGAAATGAGTTATGGTATTAACCCTCTACCTCCGTAGGCCACTCACAGGGAACATGGAAAAATACTGAAATTATGATTACACTATTGGCTGTAGGAACGTCATGGGGATTGTCTCTGACAGAGAACATGTTACTGTTGTACAAATAGCAACAATCCAAAAATATTGTCATTGGTGCTCATTAGAGGGTGATGGTGGATGTCACTTCGTGAAATCATGATTAAGGCGGCAGGGCCTTATTAAGGCATTAGTTCGTGCTAATAGGATATCAGTACCATAATGAGGAATTTGTTCTAATGAGATATCAGTAATAAATTGAGGTGTTAGTTTAGTAGTATAATGAGGCATTAATGCTAGTACGATGTCACTAACGTACGGAACACCACGGTGAGCAGGTCAGAGATGCACGTGCCGTCAGTGTCCATTAGGTTTGGGCTTATCCTGGAGACGTACTGCAAGGGCGCACAAGAGCATATGAAGCTTCTCACAAAGCAGCTGGAGGCGCTCATCAAGTTCAGAGGTGAGGGGTTGGACCTGAGGGTGGGGGTGGGTGGTCATTTAAGACTACAAAGTTACTCCGCTTATAACTAACCACCCACCACGTCAAACCAAAGCTGTTGTGACTTTTCTGTTATGTGGGTTGCAAAATTGAGCTTCGCCTCAATGCTGTGAGGAAGAAGAAGACTGGATGGTGTGAGTGAGTGTGACATTCGTTTACCCGGTGGCAGAGAGCGCTCACGCTGACCGTGGCACTGGTGCTTTTTCGTAATGTTGTCATTCCTGCTGATGCGTCAACAATCATAAAATAATTCAAACTTTCTTGCTTCAATCCTACCATATGTCAATTCTATTTCTAATATTCGAACATCTTAAGAACCCCAGCAAATTGGTAACCAAAAATGGTTTGTATTTAGTATTGGAATCTGTTCTATGTTTTTAATTTGCTTTCTGCTTTCCTAGATAATTAATTTTTGAAGAATCGTAGATTCACTCAGAAAAAAAGTACTTTTAAGATTTGACCATAGATAATAAAATTGTCATAATTAAGACTAGTCCATATGTTTCCTTCTCCGATGTTTCTCTTGGCGTTCCTAAAGTGACGAGGCAGTGCTGGCACTTCACATCAGGTAAATACAACTGATGCAAGTATAACACGTCTGTGCATAAGTATAACACGTGTGTGCAGAGTTGCGGCACCGCGCCATGAAGCTAAAGAGCAGCAAGTCACGCGATGCCTTGCAGGAGCTCCTGCGTACCAAGGAGATGCAGGCCGCTTACACCAACTTCCGCAACCTGCTCGACCCCACACAGAACCTCTCCGCCATCAAGTGAGTACAACCTGCTCGACCCCACACAGAACCTCTCCGCCATCAAGTTAATTCTCTTTGCCTCGAAGGAGTGTGGCTGCACTGCAAGAAACGGAACTGTATCACTGAATAGTGATCTATCTTAGTAAGTTGTGAAGTATTTAATTGAATGGAGGGCCACTTCAAGTAACAGAAACCTACAGTATTTTAGCGGATGGCAAATTATTTTAACGGATACTAAGCGATTGAAGTGGATGATAAACTGTGATGGTGAAGTGAATACAGTGAAAATTCGCTCATGACATGGTCCATTTTTATCAGACAGAGTATGCGGTATTGTGTCGTCTTTTCATTTTTACAGATTGTTAAAATGAGGTGTCGATTTTCGTTCCATTTTTTTTCAGGCTGTACTAATTTAGTTTTCATTTGTTCGAGATTCATATTGACAACTTTTGCTTTGCCTGTGAGCTGTGTGGGCATTTATGTCCTTTAAAACAGTTCTACGGTAGAGTCTGGGTCCTACGCTCTTAGTGCTGCATTCTTTAAATAAGTAGGAGTTTCGAGCTCGTCGTTCGTGTTGTGCTAAAAATATGTCTTGAATAACATCTTAGGAGACGTGGTATCCCTCATCAGCGTCTGGAACTATCCACAGCATATTCTGTAGCACTAATTTTACAAGCCGTGCAAGTTTTAGTATCTTAGATTTTTCTTCTCTTAGTTATTTAGATAATTTTAGATAGAATAATGCACTGTCTGGCTCATGGGGCGCACGCTCCTTTCAGAATAGAACTGCATGCAAGGCAAAAGTATCAAAAGCTAAAGTTCTCATAACTTTAATTTGTCACTTGACTGATGAGACTGTACACGCCAGACCCGAGCGCTGTCGCAGCATGGACAGCAAGATGGCGCCACTGTGGCTCGTGTTTGAGAGTGAAGAGGATGATGATGTGTCTCTGCTCTACAAGAACGGGGACGACCTCAGGCAAGACATGCTCACCCTGCAGACCATTCGCATCATGGATAACCTCTGGAAGAAGCGTGGCCTCGACTTCAAGTGAGAATTGTTCTGTGTTTGGACGATTCAGTCGTTTTTTATTTCACGAGTTTTGTGTGACTTTTGACTGAACAAACTCTCAGCCTTTTATCATCGTTTGCTTAGAAATCTATCAAATTTATTGGTATATTTCATATAGTTTGGGAGAAGGAAGACTCGACTGCACCTAAGGCAACTGTAGTAATTGTTCTTCTTTTTTATTAGCCGATTTTTTCTTTAAATCAAAATTCTATGTTGAACACTTCGAATACTACTCATCATTTCATTTTCTGAAAGCCTGCGTACAGCAGTGCAATGAATAGAGACTCTAATAAAACTGAAGCAGTTCCGCCCACTTTGAGCGGGTAACCGCGAGGAAGAGCGTAGGGTTAACAATTTATGGTGATGTTGAGCCCTCAGTCTTGCTTGAGACCACCTGCACGTGTCTCAGCCGCTTTTCAGAGACTGGGGTTCCACAGCGCTCGCTTCTAAGGTCACTAAGTTGGTTTAGTTATAAAGTCTGTACCTCTATACATTGGAAGAAAAGGGGGGTGATGTGTCGTACAACTTTCTGTACGAGTGTCTTCAACGGTGATCGTTTGTGTGTTTCCACTATTTCATGTGGGCAGGGTGCGGCAGCTTTGGTTGGTTCACCTCTGCGTAAGCACAGTAGTGTTTTCTCTCATGCACCCAAACTCCTGAGAAGAAAGGACCAACTGCAGTCCTGATGCCCTCAATGCTTTATCAGAAATTCATTCTTGTAATTTCTATCTTTTCGGCGCCGCTATTGCGATATTGCGAACACCCAGCTCTTCCCGCTCTCCTGAGTATTAATAAGTTGTTGTATTTGGTGCTCAGGATGAACCCGTACCGCTGCATGTCGACCGCCAACTTGGAAGGCCTGATTGAGGGAGTGCGGCATGCGACTACCATCGCCAACATCCAGAGGGACAAAGGCATGCTGGCAGTCACTTGTCCCTTCAGAAAGGGCTCGCTGCTCGGTAAGGCTCCATCTTGTTTGCCTAGTTCACAGTCCTGGGAATATCCTGTCTTCTGTAAGCCTCTTAATTGAGAGATAGTGTCACGTACAGTCATCGATGTTTCCTGTTGTTTTGAAGTCTTGCTGCTAGATGCCACTGGCAAAAGTCGCATCATTGCAACATCGTGTTTGTCGATAGGCCCTGTTTTTCGTAATGGGCAAGGACTACTATAACCAGGACGTGCATCACCATGTAGCTGACTACGGTAGCGGAAGCCATTGCATTCTTTGTAACATAACATTTTCTATCGGACAAATTGATCAAAAATTACTTCTTTCAAGCAATAGATAGGATAACAAGGTTTTACAGTGAATTTTAACTAGTTTAATGCACTCTAATGCTTTGAAATACCAATTTTAACCGGACTTAACATGTATTATTGTATGAGCTTAGTGACCATTTTATAGAAAGCCGAGTTGCTGCAGTTTTAGACTCTATAAGTTGATTATAGTTATACCTTTTCCAATGCAAACCTACAAACATTCACGCATATAAGCAAACAGACGTAGAAGCAAAAACCTACCAAACTGCAGCGATTAGTCAGCCAACCGGGCCTTCTTGACAGAGGTCTGAAGGACTGCATTCTTCTGCTAGTCTTTCTCTGAGGGGTGACAGCAAATTGAGTGAGTGCAGTAGTCGTCAGAGTACTGCCTTTCTTTGACTCGTACAGTTCCTTGACGTCTGCAAATAATGCCGTTGTTTCATTGTCAAGACTGATCTTCTGGCCCTTCTCACTGATCCAGTTGTTGCGGATGCAGTTGTTTAGCAGTTGTAGCTCCAGTTCTGTAGCAGATGTACTGTGTCAAAAAGGAGAAACCAGACACGCTCGTTGTCAAGAGGATGCTTGGCTGTGGCACTGCAATTACCTAGTGATTAGAATAGAAATGGCCTTGCAGTCTCTGTTATTCTTGGCCATGCCACTCAGCAACCCACCAGAAATTGAAACAGTTGGGCGAATCTGTACTTCATCTACCAAGAGAAACACATTCTTAAACCTTTTCATTGGAAATTAAACCTTTTCCAATGCAAACAACCAAACATACAAACATTCATACAAATAAACAAACAGACATAGAAGCAAAAACCTACCAAACTGCAGCGATTAGTCAGCCAACCGGGCCTTCTTTAGAGGTCTGAAGAAGGACTGCATTCAGGCGAATGTGTACTTCATCTACCAAGAGAAACACATTCTTCTGCGGCAGTGTGGAGTTTGTCAAATGTTTCCCTCAGCACCTGGTCCTTGTCAATAGATGAAGTGATGTACTGCAACTTGCGTTTACATGGCAGCACCAAAAAGTCTCTGAGCTGTTCATAATTACACTTCGGGTATGATTGAAGAGCAAAACAATCATTCATGGAAAAATGCTTCTGTGATAAAAGTTCCAACAGACGTCAAAAATACCAACTTCTTCTTTTCGGTGTCGACATAGGCTGACGTGTGAGCTTGAAGGGTGACAACATTTTGGATCGTTTTGTCAAACGGGATGTCATATATAGTTCATTGCCAAGCGCACAGTTTCGTCGGACTGCGTATACGATCTCAAACCATTGTTGGAATGAAGTATCTTAAACAGTGGTACACTAATGCCGTTCTTGAACGCACTGAGCGTTAGTGGGGAACACAAAGTGGGCTTGTTTTCGAAAATCACGGACAGGCTGCACTCACTGAAGTTGTCGGTCATGAACAAACACACAAGCCTTTCTTTCGATCTTGAAATAATCAAGTTCTTGTACTGCTTCTGCAGGTTACGTTCAGGTTTGAAAGCATCAAATTAAGTAATCTTATCCTTCTGAAGAAAATACCTCAGTTGTTGGTCTTCCACTTTCGCCGGGCGAGTTGCAGGTTTTGGAGATGGCAGACATGAAGCAGGCACATTGAAGATACTGGGAGGGATTTCACTTGTTCACACAACCCCACACTTGTTCGGCATTTTTAATACATATAATTAGTAATAAACTTTGTAAACAAATAGTATCCACTTAGAAATGCAGCAATGTGCCTCGAAACAAACAACAATGTCCGATTCAAACCGAGCGACAGACTACGACAATGTTCGCACTATGACAGATAGAGGTTAACTGAACTCAGTGAACTGACCTCCGCTACCGTAGTCAGCTACATGGCGATGCACGTCCTGGTTATAGTAGTCCTTGGTAATGGGCTTTATTGCATATGTGTAAACCCATAGTATAAAATGAATTCAAAGTGATCTATAATTGACGTAGATGTTTCTTGTGGCCCCTATAGGCTAGAGGTTCCAAGTTGTCAAAATCCCTTCAAAGTCGAAGATTTTCAGTTTCTTGATTTTTTTTTGATGCTGCGTCGTATGTAATTTAGATTTTCTGGGTGTGGTACTTCTAATTTTATGAGTGTAAAAAATTGATTAGACGCAAATGTTAAGTTCTGTTTTTGTGTTAATGATTGAGTTACTGTCTGTCGAAATTATTAGGTTTGAAAAATTTTCCCCCTATGTTTATAGACGCTTGTCACGCTGTAGCTCTTAACATATTCGATCATGAAGTATTTTATAAACTGAACTTTTTTCGAACATTTTTGTATGAATTCTTATGATTAAAGGGCTATATAGGGAAACGTTCCACCGCATTATCCCGTGTAAATATTAACCATGTGCTAACTTGGCTGTGGATGACAGAGTGGCTGCGGGACAAGAACCCAACAGAGGCGAGTCTCAACAAGGCCGTGTCAGAGTTCACGCGTTCCTGCGCGGGCTACTGCGTTGCCACCTACGTGCTGGGCATTGCTGACCGCCACTCAGACAACATCATGGTCATGGAGAACGGCCAGCTGTTCCACATCGACTTTGGTCACATCCTGGGACACTTCAAGGAGAAGTTCGGCTTCAAGAGAGAGCATCAGCCGTTCGTGCTCACTCATGACTTCATCTACGTGATCACCAAGGGCAGTCCCAACAGTCCTAAGAAGTCTGACGAGTTTGAGAAGTTCAAAAAGAATTGCGAGGAAGCTTACATGATTTTGAGAGAGTATGGCACATTCATCATCTCTCTGTTCGCCATGATGATCAGCACGGGACTGCAAGAGCTGCAGGACGAGAGGGACCTCGCCTACATCAATGACAGGCTCCAGCTCAGCCTGAGCGACGAGGAGGCGTTGCAGCACTTCAGGAAGGAGTTTGGAGAAGCCATGAAAAACTCTTGGAAAACTTCCCTCAATTGGGCTTTCCATGCAATGGCTAAAGACAATCGATGAGACTGGGTCTAATGTAGGGCATATGATGTTAGCATGAGAAATGGAGTCGTCACCATCACGCTCTTCACGTAACTTCTTGTGTGAAACTAATCATAGTAAACGAGGAGCGATCGTAAGCTGATACCTGCACGCGCTGTAACGTTGTACACTTTGCTCTCCATTTGAACCTGTTGTGTTATTAGGAGTTATTTAAAAGTGATGCTGCCAATTGGAGTTAGAAGCAAAATAGGGTATGATCTGTGTCGCCCGATGAGTGTTCCTGTATTTGTGCAGGTGTCTGAAATGTTAATGTCTATGTCCGTGAAACGTTTATGCAGGTTTGTATTCACTAATTGCTTGGGAAACGGTGTGAAAATAACGTAACACCTCACTAAGTTGGATTTTAATACGGTGAAAATTTTTCGCCCAAATTTTCATCTTACAGACTGTTGACTATTTCTCTTACAAAGCCAAAATCCAATTGATGTGTTTTTCCGTTTGTTCTTATTTAATTTGGGCTGTGGAAAGAATTAAGGTCTCAGATACTCAAAAATATTCGTTTTGAAGAAAACGCGGCTTTCAGACTGAATTTCAGGGAACGGAGAGGAGATTGCCATTTCAGTTAGTGAATGTGATCGCTTCTAAGGCAGCAGTTGTGTGTGTATATTCGAGTTAGATATGAGTGCAATGACAGTAAATTAATCGTATTTGTGTAACTTTTAGCGTGTAGCAGACGTGCTAACGTGCATCACGGGTGGTCATCGAGTTGAGGGAGCTGTAAATGGTCGACATAATATGGTACATACGTTACATAAATCGATGAATTCTCTACAGTGTAGAGTCGTTTTACTTAGCTCTCGAGGAGCTGACAGTACCTCTGGTAGGTAGCAAGACAAAGAAGGTTGTGAGTTAGTATGTAATTGTATATTCGAATTCTCTATTGTATATAGAAGCGCCAGTTCGCTTAGATATTTCTTATTCGTCTCTTTATCTCACACAGAGTGAGGCGTAAAAATCCACACTTTGAATGAATATGTAAAGAGTAGTTATGAAGAAAATATGATTGAAAAGTACAGAAAAATAGTTTCATTATAACAAGGTGTAAAAATGTAATCAGACAAATGGTAACCATCGTTGACAATACATTGATGGAATTGTTATAAGTTCTCCATGACTGTATCTTATCCCTGGTGGTATTGCCTGATGTTCTCTCGGAGCCTTTCCTTCAATTTCTCAGGAGTTTGCGAATGATGTCAGAACACTTTTTTCGAATGGTAATCTAAAGGAGAAAGTCATGAGGGTTAATATTTGGTGACTCTGGTGGCCACCAAAAAATTTTATTTTTGAAGAGATCAAATGCCCAAGAAATATTTCCCTTTTTATAATTTAAAAAGTTGTTATATTGAGGGCAAAAATGAAAATGCTGCAGCCCAGCCTACTGAATAAGAGCTTTTCTCTGCTGGCACTATTGCCTCTGCAATGCAGGAGGTCTGCACAGCGCCGGCTCTGTGTAGGACGTGTTGTCATGTTGACATCATGAGCTGCTCCAAGCATTTGATGTTGCTCAGGGGATTCATGGAGAGAATAAATTCTAACAAGGTAGGACTGATAAACGCAATAATTACTACTTTGTATGATACGACACGCATTGTAGCTTCGTCTTCAGCTGGAAGCTCTCATTTTCAAGCGTTCAAGCTCTCTCTCTTTTCTTGATTGTGCTTCAAGTGCAATTATTTATGTATTGTTCCAGCTACCCTTATTTGTGCAATGTTAGCGTAATAATGACGAGCTATTAAGTGTACTTCATTTGTAAATAATAACTTTTGGATTTTCGCCCATCAACACGACGTAGAACCGGTTGTCCACAGAGAAGCCATCGCTTGTCTAGACTGAACTCTGCGTTGGTGGAGGTGCTGGCTTTGCTGTGTTGTGTTATGGTGTTTCATTTTCGAATTTATCCTGAAAAGGCTTTCAAAGCATTTTTCCCAATTGAAGTTTACATCGAACAGACAACAATGCTTCAAGAGTAGCTTCTTTTCCTTTTTGATTTGGGTGTGTGAACCTTCTTCTAGTGGGAGGATTTAATGTATGTATATGTACCCTTCTATTTAGTTTTATTTACTAGAAGTCGTTTTTCTTGGTGTTACTATCCACTGACACAAACTACTTCATGTTTCTATCTTTAACACGTTAACCGCCACATGTACCACCGGTGGTACATTTGAGGATTTCACTTACCGCCGCATGTACCACCGGTGGTACATTTCCAAATTTTTAATAATTATTTTCAAAAATTAATTTAAAATATTTACGGAAGGTTAAATGATAAAGTCGTAAAATGGTAAAGTCGTGGCGGTAGTGACAAATCTCTGATATCAGGCATGGCGGTTAACGTGTTAAGTTAGTTGCGGGAAACAAACCGTTGCTTTCTCCTCATGGGAAAAATTATTTGCTAGTCAGTTGTGAAACTGAAAAATTAACTAAAACAGTTTTTCCGTTTCCGTCTTTTTGGAATTCTCTATTTTTATAAGGATTAATCTCATGTTCTATCGTATATTCGTTGAATTTTTTAACTCATTGCATGTCCTCTCTTTACGGTTACATTTTTTACTTGATATTTCTTGATATTTTTCGTTTGTCGGAATTATATCCGCTCCTATTGGTTTACCAAGGGAGTGCACTGCAGTAGATCGTCCTTCAACACGACTTGGGGTCTTCAACATTGGTATTGGTTTCTTAGTATTTTTCAGTAATTGTTAATTGACTACCGTAGCATTCCTCAAAAGTGCCCTGATCTAACCGTGAACTCTGCAGCATCGGTTATGTGCATCAGTTCTGTGTTACCACTCAAGTGTTGGGTAGACCGTCTGTTTCATTTTCTCCACTTCCCGTTTGCCGAAGACGCGGACGTTTTTTATCAGCTAACTATTTTTCGTACGAGATCGCTGTTGTGTATGTGTTATTCTTGAACATTTTTGCTATGCAAGATGGGGAACATTTTTTAGACCAAATACTTCCCTGACCTTCAATATGACCGTAATTTCTGCGAGTAACGTAAATGTTTCGGTATCTTTCGAAATATCTCATTGTGCCTGTGCTAAAAAATTTTACCAATGAACATTGAGTGCTGCGAAAGTTTTACTGTAGCGCTGATCGCTTCGATATTAATGCCTCTTGTGAATGGTTTTCTTATCCTTAGTCATTGAATATTAGATTCATTGTTCTCTGTTTTAAAATGAATCAATTTTACTCTTTGTGTTGGGTTTTGCCCTAGTGACCGGCGATCTGATAGTTTTCAGTAGTTTCCACCATTAGGAGGCTTATGAATCTGCTAAACGTCTTAAATAAAGCCTATGGAAGTATGAAAGTTTTCATTTCTGCGCAGCAACCTGAAATATCTGCATGATACGGGATCTATTCTGAAAAATCCTTTCAAAATCCCCTAGTCATCATTTCAATTGCCTTAGTGAAATATTAAGTAGACTTTGTACCCACATGCCAGCAAAAGTGAGGTCTTCTGATTTGAAGTTTAGGAATCTTTGCACTGTTTCATGTACAGGTAGAAGTTCAAGCTGTTGTAGTGGTCAGGTCCCACGTATGTGCGATAGAAATATATTCAACATTCACTAGAGTTTCTAGTCGTCGTGGAGTGTCGGTGAGTGTGCAAGATACCTCTCTTTCAAATGCTTGGTGCTGTACGTGTGTGCAGCGTCGTCTTGAAACTATAACAAAAGTGCAAGGCAAGTTGCCCCATCACTTGTGCAACATGAAGTATACTTTCACTCAGGTCGTGCTTGAGTGGTGCGTATGTTATCCCAGTTAGTTGGAATCCTGAAGTGACCATTGTATTGCTTCAGCGTCATGAACTGTTGCGACGAGCTCTAGGAGGAGGGAGGAGGGAAGAGCTCTCGAATCAAGGCAATGTAGCAGTCACTTGTGTCGTCCATGAGTATACGTGAAAGATGCCGTCAGCGTCGACTCGATGGCAGCAAGATTACAGAGGAAAAGAAGCTTCATTTGAAGTAGGATATTGTTCTTATAGGTAGGCTACCTCCTGATCCGCGGGTAAATGTTTGTGCAGGTTTTGCTTCTTATGCAGTGAAACGCCTGTGTTTAGTCAGTGAGCCAGTACATTAGCTGTGTGCTCTTCATGTAACACTCTATAGTTGTGGAGACTTTGTAGCTCAAGTTTTGTTCCGACGTACTATTCCTATAATACCGATTCAATAGTACTCCAGTATATCTCTTTAACGTTACTCTCATAATAATACTATTATAGCGATACTGTTCGAATACTACTTTAGAGTGCCCAAAAAATAATTTAAAAAATAGGCCCAGGTACGAAACCTGCCTCTCTATCGCCCCTCCCCTCACTTCCGCTCGTTCGTTGTAGGATGCATCGCTAAGGGAAGGTTGCCAACTACTGATAGAGGAAAATAATACAAATCTCAAGCATTATTTTCATATACTTACCCATATTTACTTCAAGTAGTAGAGAAGTACTTCAAAATTGCATTTTAACACTCTTGTACAGCTACAAAGTTAGTATTTATCACGGGAGAGCTGATAGCTGTAGAACACGGATGCTTATTTATAAATACTGTATTAGAAGTCTTTAAAAAAAGATGTCGCTACCCTCACACTCACGTAGCGCGCAGGTGAGAAGTGATGCGCTTGGCAGTCGTTCTGTTGCGGGTGCCATCGTGCCAGTTGCTCTACAACCATAGTGTGGGTGTGTGTTCTGACATGCCGGCGTCCAGGACCTGATGTCTCTCGCTGATAGATTTTTATGAATTAGCCCACAGTTTGTTGATCAAATTGTGAATCACTATTTAATAAAAAATGCTAGACGGTAGTGAATCAGTTTTTAGCCAGAACGAGAAAGTTTGTTTCAAACTTTTACGTCGCAACAACGATTTACCATGAAACAATTGTGTGAGGGAATATACTTTAAATTAACATCCGAGAAATTGATGTGACTGTAATACGCTTGCAACGTAAATTAATTCATATGTGATTTGTGTGACGCAAATTGAGAGTTTGCTCATTAAATGCTAATTCAAGTGTCCTAATTTTGCAGCATAAACTTCGTTCTTTTAGGCATTGAATTTGACAGAATTTCATGCTAATATTTGTGACTGCAATTATCTTTTGACTGGGAAGAGATGCTCAAGGTCGCTCAGAGATCCCATAAAAGGAACTGTCTATAGTCTCTTTAACTTTCATCAAAGATGCTGAACTCATCAATGTGTTAGAAACAGTTTACACGGTTACTTAAAGGTTAGTAATACTTCTTTTTAATTCATACGGATACTAGAATCAAGGTGCTATAAACAGTTTCGCTCCTACCTTTGTGCTATAATTGTTTTAATTTTTGAAACTGACAATTAAGACGTAGACGCTAAAATGTTAAACATTCAGAATTGTGGCAGATTGGGAATTTTTTATCCCGCTTAGTATGGACGAGTCTAATAAATATATATTATACAGGGTGTCTCAAAAAAATGTACTCACCCTTTAACCGTTGCTAACATGCTGTCTTCTTTGTGTTGCAGGTGCGAGGTTCGAACCTTTGCGAACATGATTCTTTAATCACATTTAATCATGTTCGCAAAGGTTCGAACCTCACACCTGCAACACAAAGAAGACAGCATGTTAGCAACGGTTAAAGGATGAGTACATTTTTTTGAGACACCCTGTATATACTAGTAATATATAATATTACTAGTGCCTTCACAACTAGTCTTTTAAGTTTTTATTTCTGACGAGGCTACATATACTGTTAGGGTCTAACAGTTGAACTTTCGCCGTTTCATTTATATTCCATCAAACCTAAATAATGAAAATTTGTTGCAAGAGAATGATTACATCATATTGAGGGAATAAGCTAGCATCATTGGTGAACTGTAAAAAAAATCTTTTGAGGCTTGAGGAATTTACAGCCTCCTGCAAACACCCGAACTTCTTTTCCTATGAGTTCTCACTTCACAATTATGCACCGCTTGTGTGGTAATTGCAGGGTGGACAAACAAGTTTCTTAGGACAGGAGAGATGAAGTTTCAAAGCCATCAACTTAAAATTTGAAGCGTAAGCTGCTTTGTGGGAAGCAATGAGTTAGTTGTGGAAGCGTCGTCCACACAGCGCTGCTGACTACTCAACTAGCGGCCTCTGCGTGGACTGGTCAGCTGGATGTCAGTCTATGATTTTGAATTAAATCAGGCATCCTGCCCTGTATCCAGTGCAATTTTGATAAAATGGATTTGTGATTACTGGTGTGGTTACTGATACTCCATTCGTTATATTGTACTGGTATTACATCACCCCAGTAGTTAGACCTCATCACCCCAGTAGTTATACCTAGGCAGCCCAGTAGTCAGACCTCAGCAGCCCAGTAGTTAGATCCTAGCAGCCCAGCAGTTAGACCTCAGCAGCCCAGTAGTCAGACCCCAGCAGCGCAGCAGTTAGACCTAGGCAGTCCTGCAGTTAGACCTCAGTAGCCCAGCAGTTAAACCTCAGCAGTTAGGTCTCAATATCTCAGCAGTTAGGTCTTAACATATCCGCAGTTATACCTCAAACCTCAGCATTTTGACCTCAATACCTCAGCATTTTGACCTCAATACCTCAGCATTTTGACCTCAATACCTCAGCATTTTGACCTCAATACCTCAGCATTTAACCTCAATACCTCAGTATTTTGACCTCAACATTTCAGCAGTTAGACATCCCAAGTGTTGATTCCTTTGGTAGAAAACACGTTTAATGTAGGAAGTGGATTGTTTAATGTCGAATGCATTTATTAAAAAAAGGTTTACACTGATAAAGAGTAAAATTTTCCTTTGATCTTAAAGATGTAGCATCGTTAAGTCAGCATTTATCATTTTGTAATTTGTAGCTTAACTTTTTTGATGGGAAGTGGTACAGCCCTGTTCTATTTTGAGACATTTCAACAGAACATCAGATAGGAGTTATAAAATCTAACGAAAATATAAAAGATGCAAGACCGATTAGTTTTCTCAGTGACTAATGTTTTGGTAGCGTTACCTAAATTTTTAACACAGTTCAATTTCTGTTATCTGCTGTTTCAGAACACTTAAAATGATTTTTAAAGTGCTCCAGTTGGCTCTAGTGTTAAGTTTATCAAGTGTAGAAGTGTTCAGTGAAGACGGTAGAAGACATGAACAATGTTCGAACACATCGACTCCTGAGTGCTTCAGGTACCCGAGAAAATTAAAAAGTAAAGCCCGGATAAGTGCGTATGCAGACGTCAACACAGTTTTAACATCCACCAGTAAGACTCTAATCAATGATCAGTCAGACTTGAACTTGGGACTTGGTTTGAGCTTGAACAATGACTCTTCTAGCTACTCGTCGTATGTTGGAGAGGGGCTTGTATCGCGTGACCCATTTGCACCATTTCGTACCCAACACCTTCTATTTTCTCCACACTTGAATGAGGACATCAATGAAAATAACTCAGAGAGCAGACCTTCCATACATAGCAGCAGTGAAGTTTCTCAAGCAGATCAAAATTTAAATGATACAATGAGTATTGATCCACGAATTGATCATCGGGGCCTGACTATCCGCGACACCCGCAGTGAGAACAGCCATCAGAATCCCTCAAATCATCGAAGTCGAACGCCCGGAAGAGCAGGCACCCCTCGTGGACGGTTATTGGCAGGTTCGTGTGATGCAGCAGCCTGCCAGCTGTACGATGTGGCCACCTCACGGCGCAGGCCGGTCGGTGAGCTCATTCAAAGGCTCTTTTTGAGTGTAGTAATCACCACTCTCCTAAAATTCTTTAATAGTATAGTATTAACTCTGTGAATATTTTTATTCTTTTAGACTAATGCACAAACGTACAGTACTTTTCTAGAATTGGAAAAGGATAAACACTGTTCAACGTTTCATAATGACTAAATTGATGAGAAAGGAACCGGCGTATTTAGGTATGTCTACTCTAGATCTTTGAGACAATTATTTCTAATAAAAATATGCAGAAGAAAAAACATCTTAGTTCTCCCATTTATCAAGCTTTGTGTTCTTGAGGAACTTTAAAAACAGCTGAACTGCTTCCCTTCCACTACCTTCGTCAGTCTGGAAAACTTGCTTTCGAACCAGTCTCTAACCGACATATTTCAGAAACAAACTTAGTTGACTTCTGCTTTCGTTTACTTGGTGATCACGAGCCAAAAAAATCTCGTGGAAACTATGGTCCAAAAATTTAAAGTCCCAGTGTAGTAAGCTTTCTCGATCAGGCATGTGTATTTTGAATGATTAAAACTATCTAGAAATGCGTACCTAAACAACAGCATTTGTTTAGTCTCACATTTAATTTTACTTGTCGCAATTACCATGCCCATGAGTGGCTTGTCCCAAAACTTGTTTAAGTTTCAGTGAGTTTTTCTGTGTCTCATTCGCTGGTTATTTAAGGTGAGTTAGAATTGAGTTTGTTTAGATCCTGACAGAAACTATTCTGAATAAATTGCACGGGATGCGTAAGATTTCCCTCATAGTGCAAATGCTTATATTTATTTTGTTATCTGCATTTTTCATGCGCGTAAGTTGAGTACACTTAGAAAAACCCACATCAATACCATAAACGGTGTTTTATTGCTACTTTTTCTCGAACATTAAATCAATTTTGGTTGTGATGAACTTCTTTATTCATTCTTCTAATAAACTTCACTTATACTTCCTTTAATCGTGTTTTTCGAGGTCGATAATTCAAAGATACATAGGAGCATTAGTCTTTGTCTTTTTTTAAACTCTAAGAATTTTTGCGGCAGAGATTTTGTGTCACTAAGCTGTTGTGTACCCTCGTATGAGGCTCACTCCTGTCGGCATACACAGGCGCTTGACCACAGGGCCATTATGGGACAAAATTTTAGCACTTGCACCCATTAAGTAAGTGCGAAAATGACTTTTGCTAAGACTCGGTACACCAGAATGTACGTCGAAATGTACATTGAGTAAACACGGGAGAAAGTGAGACCGTATCGATCTGCTATCGAGAGAGATCTAAAGACAATGCTGGTGGCTCGACGCTCGTGCTCCCGCACTTCTCGTGTCGTTTGTGGACTACTTTTGTGAAGTCTGAACTGAGTCAGACCATGGATCGTCGAATTCTTAATGCAACATTTTTCAAATGCTAATCTGAACAAGCCCAGTTCATAGAAAATTATTGAAAGCATTCTTAGGGAAAAGGTTTATTTTGCATTGTTTTGAAAGTACTTGTGTAGTCATGCTAACGTTTCAGTATGTTTGAGTTTAACTCTTTACTTTAACTCTTTAACTTTTTACTAAGAGACGTTATGATATGCAATTAGAGATCCTAAAAATAGTTAGTCTGTCTGAGCTAACAGAAGGTGAGAAATTTTCCATGTTTATTTTATATCCCTTAGCAAAGTGGCGATGTGTGGTCTGGTGACAAAAATTTGAGATCTCAACCGAAAGAAATCTGGTAAATCTTTTTTTTTGTACGAGAAATTATTGTTTAGCTAACCTAACTCATTCTAGTTTTGAAAACTCCAGGTACTGATGAAAATATTTTCAGCAAGGGCAAAGAAGGAAAAGCCGTACGGGTAGACGAGTTCAAGATTATCAAACTGATCGTTAGTTCGCCATAAATATTGCTTAGATTTTATGGACTGGAGATGAAACTTTTCGATTCTTGGAAGGCTTCAAGGAAATATCGGCCTCTATTAGCACACAATCAAGAGATATAAAGTGGAACTAATTGGTGTGGAGCAGCGTGAACACGTACGACCTACTCTACATGCTGTGGGGGATATAAACAGAGCGGCAGAGAGAGCAGTCCCTCAACCCTAGCTGGGTCTGTAGTGACATTAGTTGTAGAGCTCATGTAATTGGATAAAGAAGAATTTTTCGTTCTCATGAGGTTTTTGATGGCCATATTACAAACACGAGGCAGCGAGAGAATCAAGGAAATGATTTGTTTCTAGCTAGTAATGTTCCCGACCATTAACCCCATTAATTGTGCAGTATTTTTTTGGTGCTGCCGTACAATCTTGTGCCTTTGTAGCGAAATATTACCAAGGATGATCATGATTAGCTCCTTCCAAACAAGTTTTTCACGACTTTGTCGGCCGGGACATCGAATAGAAAAATTACAAGAAAATTTTCATCCTACCGTTCAACATATTTATATAACACAACCGTAAAACATTACTGACTTCACGTACTAAGGTTAGATTGGAAGATAGAGAAAGGAAACAGGTAAAACAACTATAACAAGACTAGTTACTCATGAATAAACATTTCAATTTTTGTACTTTTTAAAATCAAATATTCATTTGTATAATTGAATAAGGCTTTGAAGTAAACATTACTCAGCTTTAGTAAATAAAGTGGAATAAATTTCCAAATTTGTGAACATCAAGTTAGAAAGGGCATTAGAAATTGACTTAAAATCAGGCATGAGATCAACCCCAAAATATTGTGAGAGCGCTGTATTGTAAAGTGAAGGCTTTTGTGAGGGAATCAAAATACTTTCAAGTAGTAGTGAATTCCCGAATTTGTTACAATACATCAAAACTTTGAGACCTCGTCTACAAATTGTATGCCCAGTGTCGGGAGAGCGTTCATGAACATTGTTGATAATGAACGAACTTAAGCTAATGTTAGATCTAGCGTACACGCTGCAGGTAGCAAGCTACTCTTTTTGGCGCCGGAGTCACGTTGGCGGAACTTCTCACGGCCGTCTGCATTTAGCAGCTGTTTATTGTACCGAGTTTGCTTTTGTAACAGAGGAACTCAGGAAGATATTTTTACAATTTTTTTATTTTCAGATTGTAGAACACACGTTATTTTCAATCGAGAGCAATTTTGTAGAATGATTGTTTTGTGGTTATCAAATTGCTCACGAAATTAGTAGCAAATATGTAAATTATGTATTTGTTTCTTCTCAGTCTTTCACGCAGCTTACCTACAAAATTTTTTTATAACCAATTCGAACTTACAGGATTGAAGTAACAGTATGATTTTGTAAATATCAGTATCAAGTTCATAATTATCATTATATTTCCTTGCCAAACAGGTTTTAAAAACGATTTGTTAAATATAACAAATGTTACTTCACACCGTGTGCGTCTAAATGTTTTTAGTATTTGAAAAAACTACTTTTAGGTGCACCTCTGATCACAAGAGTGACTGCGTTTGCACAGTTCAATGTGGATTTTTTTAACAAAGAAGTAGAATTGTCGTAATTGATCGAGTGTTGTTTTCCTTGTCGTTCCTAAATGCCGAGTTGCGCTCATTGCATGAGAGCGAGAACCTATTGAGGTGAAGGTTGCGTCATTCATGGTGTTTATCTGTGTTATTCGGAACGATAATCTGGATTACTCAGAATGACAATATGGGTTATTTAGGGTGATGATCTGGATCGTTGATGGCAGTCATTTAGGTTACTCATGGTAAAGAGAGCTATTCAGAGAGTTGATTTGAGTCATTCAAGATGCTATTCTGAGACGTTGAGTGTGCAGAGGTAGATAATTCAGTATGCTGAACTTGATTGCGTTATGTGATGAGAAATCTCATATGAGTTGAGGCTTATAAAAGTTACCATTAGTATGCTAAGTTAAATTTGTCGGAGTACTAATTTTTGGTTCACTCAGTCTGTTTTCATTTACATAAAGGGTCACTCGTTAAGTGAAGTTTGTGTTTTCATTATAGGACTAAATGAGCGCATTAAGTAAAGCAGTTTAATAAATAAGGAGAGTCTAGTTATATGATCTTGTTATTTCTGTTTCTGACAATTATCTTATATCAAATATGCAAAGTTATTCAGTTGAAAAATGGGTAACCAGATACGAATTCTGTTGCTCAAAATGACTTGCAATGACAGTTCAGATCATAATCGATAATAGACACCTGTACGAAAGCTGGCGATACATTATTGAATTTATGCCGCTAATATACTTCTTGCTGAACGTGCACTATCAAAAACAAACAAGGAATTAGAAAAATAGTCCAGTGAAACGATTTTTTTGTTAAATATCTGAAAACGAAAGCAAAGTTTGATGTGGAAGTAACTGGGTATCTCTCTATGATTTTAAAGAAGACTGATTTGTAGATATTGGCAATAACTGTCTAGCGATGCAGTGAATTATGGCGCTTCTGTTGAAATAATTGCCTTAACTTAAAATTGCGCCAATTTGTGAAGGCAGTTTTGCAAGACCCTGTCTTCTGGTTGCACTTATCGTCTGCGCAGTGAGACACAGAACAGGTTTTATTTATGGAGTCTCACTTGTGAGCCAAAGGTGAGTCTGACGATCAATTAGGGAGGGTGATTCATGAGCCTCGTCTGAGCGACTTCTCAGAGCCGTGTCTCAGGAGGCAAGGGTCGCGTGAGTTAACTGCTGTCTCTGCAATTAACGACTAGACTATTGTTACATGGGGTCTCAAAAGTACAACTGTTGGTGACACACTTTTGATAAACACTACCTGTATTAAAGTACATTAATTTGATACACATATACAGGGTGTCTCAAAAAAATGTATGTACTCACACTTCGAATGACGAGATCCTTTATTTATGAACATACAGTGAAATAAAATAGCTTCGAATACAGAAGACAAATGTGATTAAAGAATCATGTTCGCAAATGTTCGAATTGATGACCATTATTGTCCAGACAACGCTGATAACGCACACCAAGGGTGCGTTACACTTACATTTTTTTGAGACACCCTGTATTTGTACTGGACAATTCCCGTGAAAATTCCACGGTTTCGATTTGATTAATTTGAAATTATTATGAAGATTTACGACAAATTATTGTGTTTTAAATGAATATTTTTTATGAAACTTTACAAAACTTCTATTCTGTATGTTATCTACCGATAACATGCCCTAGATAGTCCCCGTAGAAATTTCACGTTTTGAAAGTGATAAAATTAAGAATCAATGAATAAAATACATTTTTCAGTTCTACCCGTGGTTCTATCAGAACTTGAATATTTTTAATAAATGTATGCAGAATTTCCATTCTGCTCATATCTACCGATAACAAGGCCGTTTAGGAAAAGAAGGCCAACATCAAGAAAAAGTGGCGTATTTTATAGTAACCGGTGCCTTTGGTGTACACAATATAATGCTTATAATACATGTATACCCGTTCTGATTTCAGTTTAATAATTTTTCTTCAGTAATGGGTTGGAAGTAATGGGGCGGACACACACAGATAGAGAGAGACCGAGAGATGGAGAGACAGAGAGAGATGGTGATACACTGTCTATTATATAAGTAGATGGTCATATTATTGTCATATTAACTCTGAAATTCACTAATTGTGAATTTAAAGTCTTAAATTCCTGATTTTGATACGAGGGATCGAGAAGTACTCCAGCTTGCTAACCCGGTAGACTGAACTTCTGTCTGTTCTCGCGTGTGCAAGTTGCGACCTCAACAAGCAGGATTCCGGTGTCCCGTCCGACTGCCACTTCATTTCAACTAACTAAACCAAAACCGAAACTCGATTTTATTTATCTGTCTAATATCCATAGGACACAAGGCAGAATAATATAGCGTCTTTCAAGCCTCCAACGAAAGAGCAAGGTTTGGGAGGATGATGGGTAGAGTTTGACGACGATAGGCATTTAGAGTAATAATTTAAAAATTAATTTTTCAGGTTTAATTTGGAGAATAATTCGAATGACACGTGTCCATTAAATTAAGACTAGCATTTCTTAGTTAATACTATTTGAGGCATGACCTCTTATCTAAATTTTCAGTCTAATAGGATGGATCATCTAAGAACATCAGTAGAATTATGTTTGTTCATGTCTAATATATATAATTATGTTTATGCATGTACAATGTAGAAATATACAATGTATTTGAAATGTACCATCCATATCAACAAGACTCTCGGCACGGAGCATGCAGCCACCTGCTGCCACCTGCAGTCACCTGTTGTCATCTGCAACCACCTGCTGCCACCTGCTGTAGCTGTGCAGACTAAGTAGATGACCTCATGCGTCGAACTCACGGCACTCCTCATAGCTGTGCTTTGTACCACCACTTGCTTGAGTAAACACGAGTTGAGTGGCGCGGGGCAGCTCCTGATATAAAGTCCCAACCTCCATAGTTCCTTGTCAAATGTGAACACAAAGTTGCTCCGCTTGGCCTCACGATATACCTCCCTTTATTGAATTTTTCGTTCGACTTTTGAAACACCTAAACTCGATTTCTGGCACTGAGAATTCTCTTAACTCGCGTACATGTGAGACTTAGTCACCCAACGAGTACCATTTAAAAAAGCATTGGTTGACGTAAAATGAATCTGAAAGTTGTCTTTATTTAAACCTTGGCATCTACTGCTATTGAGGAACGATCACTGGAATTAAGTTCCGTAAATGCCAAATGTGGCCCAATCATCAGACCTGAATGTGGTCCAGTCATCAGACCTGAATGTGGCCCAGTCATCAGACCTGAATGTGGTCCAGTCATCAGACCTGAATGTGGCCCAGTCATCAGACCTGAATGTGGTCCAGTCATCAGATCTGAATGTGGTCCAGTCATCAAATCTGAATGTGGTCCAGTCATCAAACCTGAATGTGGTTCAGTCTTCAGATCTGAACTATAAATTTTCTTCTATTCTTGGTATTTTATGCATCAAGGCTTGACTTACGATTTCACTTGGGTATAAGTGAAATAATTTTCATGAATGATTTAAGTACTTTTACATTAATAGAACACCAACAGCCGTTTCTTCATCTGAAATTTAACTGAGATAATTTTGCTGGTCGCGACAAGGAAAGTAGACACAAGTTTAGAATGTGTTTAACACTTTAGCGACGAGATATTCCACACGGTCGCCATCAAAAAACCTGTATAATAAACAACTACATAAATATGGACCAAAATGTCGTTTGACCCATTTTTTCAATAAATGAATTTGTTGACAATAGTATTATTTTTTACTCTCCTCAAAAACTTTTATTGTAAAAGAATTATCTAAAATGTTTGTTTTACGTATGCAAAAATTTGTCGTTGCTGTAGAATTGATTATTATTCGCCCGTTGCAGGTGGCCCGAGGCTCGCGGAGTCACGTACCATTCAGCTGAAAACAGACCTGGGCATCGTGACAGGAACGCTCGAGTTTTCCGTACAGCCCACCACTCCTCCCTCGTCTGGTCGACGCTACTACTCCTTCCGGTGAGAAATAGCCTCCGAGATACAGGATAAATGCAGCCTGGTGTGATGTTGATGTGGCAGAGTTGTAGACCTGACTTGTTCTTTTTAAATAGGGTTATTACATGTTCTTGAGATCAGTACCGGTGAATGCAGAGTTTCGACACTTTATTACCAGCTTGGTCGACTAGTGAGCGAATCTGCTTGCGAGCGGAAAGACCCGGGTTCGAATCCCGCTGCCGACATGGTTGACGCGGCTGGAAAATACGGCATGGGACTTGGGTAAATAACCGAATAATTATCGAAGTAATTATCCGACCCAAGAATGGGCCAGAAGGTTCGTTCCTATAGCCTCATTCTATTCTAATACCTGTCTCTCATGCCGTCAACCTCTGTACCTGAAGTACTCATTACGGAGTACATACATCTTGAAAGGAAAATTATTACTAAAAATGTTAATTATTTGAAGTATACAATAATTTTGATGTGAATCAATTATTTGTTTGAGATTTACTGATTAAATTGTGTAGAATAGTTATTCATTAAATTAGATACTGTAAATCGAACACAACAATTGGGGTGACCTGGTTCTCAGTAACTCTACGGTGTTGACTCCGACGTTTCAATATACATTTATATGTACTGCTCTGAGTCAAAATTTTCTTGAATAGGCTTTTTCTTACTTCTGTGCTAAATTACTTTGGTAAATGCTAAATTATACAAAGAAAAGAAGTGGTGTCTTGACGTATGAAAGCGCCATCACAAATATCTCAGCGCTAGTTTTGAGGTACCTCAAACCTGCCTGTCAGCTTCAGAAGTGTCGGAGAGTTCTGCGTAAGATTTTAATTTCAAACCTCAAGTTCAGAGATTTACTAATCTTCGCAAAAATTAATTACTGATATTTCGACCCCTTCGAAGACAATGATTTTTTTGTAATATTAAAGTATCAGAATAAAGAATAACTCATCAGTACTTCAATCCGAGCTCTTCAATACTGCCTGCTGGATTGTCCTTTCGCACACGATTTCTGAAAACTATATTATAGGAATTTGGCTACACAACTATTATTATCATGAAATTAGCTATCATATCTCACTGTTTTACAGTCAACAGGCTTATGCTTGACAGTATAAACAGTCATCATAGTGGTTACAATTTTGGTAAATGGTAAAAATATCGGTAAAAGGGCTTTGTTAGGAATCACCAAACCAAATTTTTATAGTTATTTATAAAAATCGCCTTTCGTTATGTTTTTTATGTTATTTCTTTATTTTATTTTCAAATAATTAAATTATGTTTGTATTATGTATGAAAAATTCGAGATTAATTCAAAATTTATCTGAAATTTTCATCTCTATTTGTTCCAGGGTCTTTTAATGCATGCACCTGTTGCACAAATGAGTTATGATTCAACATATTATTTCAATAAGTGTATTGAAAACAGAGGAAAAACATACAATATTGTCTTTAGTTCTACTCCGGTAGTGTAGAAGCATAATCTATGTAGAATTATAATATTTAACTATCATAAAATATTCATGACTGAGATGCTGTTTACAAGACTACCCACAGGTCATAACAAATAATGACAATCTGTAAATAAAAGTTTTATCCTCACCAGCACAACCTGAAGTTGAGCCTGCAGAACAGGTGTACGAATAGCTGTTCACGCGAGACACATCTGTGTGGTGCTGTACGACATCTGGTGACGGGGCCTGGAAAAATCAACGTTTGCCAGTGCACTACGAGCTAATGAATGAATGAGTTTTGTACCTTTATGGCAGTGGGCTGCCGTACGCTGAACCCCCTGTGGGAGAGTTGCGCTGGGCGCCCCCTCAACCCCTGAAGGGGGGTTGGCCGGGAGGAACTGCAGATGGGCGCCGACACAAGAGCTTCTGTCCGCAGTACGACCACGACCAGAACAAAGTGGTCGGCAGTGAGGACTGCCTCTTTCTCAACGTCTACACGCCCTACTTACCTGGTGAGTATCGTTTGTAATATTTTTAATCTACTGTGAAGGATTTTCAACATCATTTATAGTGTATGCAAATTTAGGAAGTACTCCTGAAGAGTATGTCCAAGCGTCGTGCACACTCTGATTATTGCAGATTACGTTTTTTCTAAGTTTGTACAAATGTGATAGATTTGTTCTATTCAGTCAGTTTTTGCTATTCGGATTATCAAATAGAGAAATGGCATTAAAATGGTTTCTAAAACGCAGCTCCTCTAAAAGTACTAGTTCGTTATATAGTAAACTGATTCATTTTTACACTCGAGCGCGTTACAATTCTAGGCCTTGGAAGATCGTCAGATAGCGAGGTATGAATGCATGCATACAGAAATAGAAACCATTTGTTGTTCTCAAGAAGGTAGTTGCTTTTTTAGAATTTATTAGTCAACTTCCTCATACATGAACACTTGTGAAGGAGAGCTAGAACAACTCTTTGCCTGAGTGGAACGTAATTTGTTTCATGTCTGCTGTAGCAAAGACTTTTTTGTTTGACTCTTAGGCGAGAACTCCCGCCTTCTGCCGGTGCTGGTGTTCATTCACGGGGGGGCGTACACTCGGGGGGCGGCGTCCTCACACGGGCCCCAGCGCCTCATGACGGAGGACGTGGTGGTCGTCACCATGAACTACAGGCTTGGCGTGCTGGGTCAGGAAGCCACTCTGGACAAATTCATTTTCTACAATGATACAGCGAACGTTTTATTAGCGTTTGTTTTGCAATTTTTGTTCTGATTTTTACAAATTGTTGCGCTTATTACGCTTCAATAGCCATATCACTGTAGAGGCGTTCTACATTTTATAATTTGTATAATAATAACATGCAGTATAACACATAAAATTAAATTAGTTACGATTTGAGGTATTCGACCATGTAAGTGAAGGAACATTTTTAATAATAATTTAATAAAAACTAAACAGTTACAAGACATTAATTTTCACTGAAGTCTTAGGAACTTACTCTCTACATTTAACTATCTCTACAAGAATGAGAAAAGTTTCATGAGGATGTAAATAAATTAATTTTTGTTGCAATTTAAACATGGAAAGTAAACATACTAAATTGTAGTTTATTTAAATAAAGTTTCTTGTGTGGTAGCATGGTGCTAAATTTTCTAAAAGGCAATTAACAACACTCATTTAACAGTCTTCGCAAACACACACGGTTGGTTATTGTATGTATATTTGAGAGAGAGATTATCTTATAAACCTTACTTCATAAAGCTGACATCTACGCAAAGTTGAGGTTGGCAAAAAATTGTCCTACTTGAGAGCGCCCATAACACTGAAAGCCAGCGTTCTGTGTGCGTGTGTGTGTACTCTTTATTCAAGTGATTCACACGTTTGGAATTGATTCATGAATACAAGACACGTAACAAAAATAAGACAAGGTCATTCAGAGCATCATTGTTTAGTTGCATAAACCGAATATCTGAAATTTAATTTACAGATTCTGGATTTTCTGAACCTTTAAACTAAAAACGTTCAAAACTTTTCTCACAGGGCTTTGGTTGTTATTTGTTTAAGTTGTAATAATAATTCGATGGTGAGCGGAGAGAATGCACTGCATTGATGTAATCTTAGTCGACAATGCAGTTCAATTTTATTTCGAAGGCTGTGTATACATGTTCGTCGCTCAAAGGTCGTCTCATTTATCTTTTTACAGTTCCTGATAGACTTCCAGTGAATCTGTTTCCAAAATAGTTAGTTTCTTTTATTTCTGTTTCCCTGATAAGTTTCTGTTCCATGATGAATTTCTGTTTATGATGGGTCTCAATTTCAGGAATATTTTTTGTTCACGAAAGGTTTCTGTTGCCTTATAGATGTCTGTTTACAGGCTTCCTAAGTGACGGAACGGAAGAACTGGCAGGTAACTACGGCGCGCTGGACCAGGTCACTGCACTGCAGTGGGTGCGAGCTCACATCAGGTCAGTGACCAGCTATCTGAAGCAGGACTGCCAATGTTGGGTTTTTAATCCCAGTTCTAGGTATAGAAAACGACCGACAAACATTGGTCCACAACTAATTTTCAATAACCTTTAAATCAAATAGGTATTAATGAAGGACTGCTCACAAAATTTACACACCTGAACGACTTGTGTATATAAATATTATATATGTGTAGCATATATAAGGTATACTGTATATGCGCTATGTATGTATTAGTACACTATACCCTATGTATATACGATGGAGAATACAGGTATATACCAGCATTGGCAACGCTCATCTGAAGAGGGCAACTCCCGTAGTCACGTGACGAACTCAAAACCGCGTCACTTTGATGTTGTCTCATTTGTTTCACTCTGAACTAATTCAAGTTAATCTAAAATAAATCATTCATTTATAAATGAACTACGCCATTGGATTTCTTGTTACTACAGCTCTTAATGATCGAAATGAGCTTGACCTACAGATAAAGAAAATGGAAGAAAATTACCAGGACCATCACACAGTATCGCATCAACTAATTTTGGGGAAATTTCGAGTAACAAATGATGCTGAAAATATAGGGTAGCAAAAGGTAGAATTCATAAAAAAGGCACATCCTTCATTTGTATGTTCACTTCTAATAATATTTTCCTCTGTGATCATGTTTTTTGTGCAGTTCATTTGGAGGTGATGCACGCCAAGTTACACTCGGAGGCTTCTCCGCGGGCGCTGGCTTTGTTCATCTGCACCTGCTCTCACCGCTCTCCAAAGGTCTGTGGTACTCCTACTCGAGTGTTGAGGGGTGTGAGGGTATGAGCATCATGAGTGCCTCTGAGTACCTCTCCAGAGGTATGCTATACAAGAGCGTTGCTTACTGTAAAGGCAACCTGTTGCTTGAATCTTTCACAAAGTGTGCGTGGCTTCTGTTCACGGTTGTGAGAACGAGACAACGTGTATACTGCGAAAGAGGTAGTATCCATGTATCCATGAGGGGTGCTTTCGCGGCATGCGTTATGAAAATTGAAATGAAATAACTTTCAGAAGAATAGAACATTTTTGCTGGTGCAGTTATTTCGAGATTGAATCCATCTTGGTAACGATCAAATAACTCAAGCGTCTATTAATTTTAGATTTTTTACCAATTAATGAAATGTGAGAAGCTCAACATACCCCACATTTTATAACTTTATTTATTTTACCAATGTAGTTGGTTTCTTAAAATGTTTGATTTATATGAAAAAATATTTTCTTCATTTTGTTTATATTCTGCTAAGTACTCGTTTTTCGTGCATAAATTTTCCTCATAGAGCAAATAATTTTAAGCTTCGTTAATGGCAGGTCTGTTCCATCGAGCAATAATGATGAGTGGCAGCGGGAACTGTCAGTGGTCAGTTCAGCCACACCCTGACGCAGTGGCAGCAGACCTCGCTCAGGACCTGGGATGCTCGGCAGGGGCTGGCTTGCGAGACTGTCTCAGGGACAAGCCGGTGCAAGACCTCCTCAAGTTCCAGACCAACAGACAGGTTTGTTTACTGCGAAAAATATCGGGGTTTATTTCAAAATTTGGTTCACAAAGCAGATGAAATTACTATCGAAAAAATCTAAAGCTTAGAAATGTATGGGACTGAATACGCTCTTAATGGTATGTAGTACCGCGCTATAACGTCCGATATATCATTTTCTCACGTGCGTTCTGCGTGTGAGTGCGCCAAAAAATGAACACCTGCTTCAAGCATTCCTCTAATTTTTCTACTGCAGAGCACTTCTGGAATATATTTCAAGTTGGAAAATTTTCATATGGATATTTTTTTAAACAAATTAGTTTGTGAAAGATAGATTGTAGTTCGTTCATTGTTGCTATAAAGTGTTTTGTAGTTTTGTAAGAATTTATCGCTTTGAATAGACACGCGAAATTTACGCGTGCCAAAGAAATATTAGTCTTTACCATAAAAATTATATATTAATTCATTCCTTGTTAAAGGGGCAGTGTTAAAAGGAAATTTGTATACGAACACGGACGATCGGAACTATTATGGTATTTGTATCCCCAGGTCATTATTATTTTAACTTTTTTTGGGCAAGTATATATTTTTATTTTGAAAGAATAATTCGCATTTTATGATATTAATGTACTTGACACATGATGAATTTATGCGCTTGTTAAAAAGTACAGTTTCTCAAAATAATTCCCGTCAAATCCAAAAATATGCTCTACTCATTTACTTTCTTTCTTCATTCTTTTCATTATTAATAAGAAGAAATATATTAATGAAATACACATAGAATGAAAATGTAAAGAAATAAATATTCTAGGACGCTTAATTAAGTTTTGACTCTCAGCGATACGTGTACTGGCCGTTCCTGTACCGGCCTGTGGTGGACGGTGGGTTAAGGGATGCCCCTTTCCTGCCTGCCCCTGTGTCCGAGCTCCTAAACCGGCCCCCTGCCTCCTCTGTGGCCGTGCTGGGTGGCAGCACACGGCATGAGGGCATCCTCTTCGCCCTCAGTAAGTGTCGTCAGCTGCTGTTATTCCAGACATCAGCATACAGAGAGAACAAGACTTACTACACCTGATACCTGAAATTCACTCATATTTGTCGTCAGCTGTTGTTATTCCAGACATCAGCATACAGAGAGAACAAGACTTACTACACCTGATACCTGAAATTCACTCATATTTGTCGTCAGCTGCTGTTATTCCAGACATCAGCATACAGAGAGAACAAGACTTACTACACCTGATACCTGAAATTCACTCATATTTGTCGTCAGCTGTTGTTATTCCAGACATCAGCATACAGAGAGAACAAGATTTACTACACCTGATACCTGAAATTCACTCATATTTGTCGTGAGCTGCTGTTATTCCAGTCATTAGCATACTGTGAGAATAAGACTTGCTACACCTGATACCTGAAATACGCTCATATTTATTGTCGGTCTCATCTACCTATGGACTAGTGATTTGGATTTGACAGCAATAGATTTTAAAAACCTATAAAAGAATAAATGAAATTTAAATATTTAGAACATATCGTTGCTCACACTCGGAAAGCCAAAATTCTGGCTCTATTTTCGCAGTATTGAAGATGACCGGAGCAACCACATCAAATGAGCTACTTACAAGACCACATCAAATACTACAGTACTACATCAAATAATCTGTCTACCATACGATATCAAATGCTACATCAAATGAATTACATCAAATTATCTACCTACAATACTGATATGAACAATTATTTTATTTTACAGTAGTATATGGGTAATAGAAGTGTTTAGGTTGATAATCGTGTATGAATTTTGAAGCACAAGTCATGATCCTTGTTTTCGTTAAACGATGGTTAATTTCTTTTGAGACATGGGAAATAATTTTATACGTAATATAATATATTTACGATTTATAAGTATAATAGAGTATGCAGTGCTTGAAATATGGAGCAGTATTAAGAGATGCGGATTTGATTACATACTTTCAATTTTTAATACATTCTCAGCAAAAAGTTCTATCTTTCATGACGCTCAGTCTCATTACGACGACTTTTGTATATGTATTTTTGTGTCTGTTTTCCCCCAGCAACGATTTTGTTCTCGCGCAACCCTGGCAGCGCCTCCCAGGTATACGATGAAGCCACGGTGTACCTGCTAGGAAGCCTGTGGCCCAACACCACCTCCACGCACGACATCTCGAGGCTCCTCCACTCCTTCTACTACTCCACTGCCGCCAAGGACAACCTCGACGAACTCCTGCAGCAAATGTCTGAAGTACGAAAACAAATGGTCGAATTGAGTGAGAGGGCTCATGATTGAGTAAGGAAGGTCATAATTGTATGAGGAAGTTAATGATTGTATGAGGAGGTTCATAATTGTATGAGGAGGTTCATAATTGTATGAGGAGGTTCATAGTTGTATGAGGAGGTTTATAATTGTATGAGAAGGTTCATAATTATATGAGGTGGTTCGTAATTGTATGAGGAGGTTCATAAGTTTCTGAGAACTTAGTTGCTGGGAGCGTAACAAATATTACTGAGCATCAATGCATGAAGGTTTTGCTCTTTATATTTCCATGAAAGTGCTTAGAAAATTATTTTGTATTACGCGTTTCTGAGTAGTTAATTGTTATTCTTCATTTTGGCCAATTGAACACGTTAGATAAACAATTTCTTCAGCAAGAATCAGGGTTAGTTTAGCAAATAGGATTTCTTCATTTGCACGATGATTGATGACATAGACTTGAACATAAACATATAACACAGGTTGTGCGATGAAGAAGAGACAGGTCATGGAAAAGTATCAAATTAATTTCGCTGGTGATTGATTTACAAGGTTTCAAATGCGAACATGAACAGTGGAATGGGAAAAATTTTCAGCTCACTAGCAAGACGAGAACTACGAGGGGCTGAAGCAAAGTGTAGTAGACTGCACAGCTTCGCCCACGAGTGACTCAATGAAGGAAGTGCGCGCATAGCTTTCAGCAGTAGTTCAAATTTGCAGTAAGGTTCGCTCCTAATCTAGTGTCAAAATTCTATATCTATAATGAAATAGTAGGAGAAACAGTGGAATATAAATTCCATATTCAGTGGATTTCACGATCCTCCGGTCGATGTATACTGTACTATTCGAACTATTGTACTATTGAAGCTCATGTTTCTAGTTGGTAAAGGCACGATCTCTGTTTTCAGGCGATGACTGATCAACTGATAACGTCATGCATCTGGGACGCCCTGGAGCATCTGTCTGCGTCTACACGTGCACCAGTTTACACGTGGGTATTTTTGCGTTATTAAAACATTAGCAGATATTTTGTAATGGTCTATTCCTTATATTTTATATTTGATAAAAAGCTTTGTTGCTCCCCGGAAGTAAGTAAAGTAACAAATACGTTAAAGTCTAAAGACAGATAAGTAGTTTGTACTACCAATTGTCAAGTCCAGAACAACTACCTCGTTTTTCTGCACAAAGCTCTCGTTTCCTTTGATAAAGGCTATGAATAACTTTCCAAACACCCAGAAAGCTGAATCTATTTTAGGGATCCAACAAACAAGTACAGAACGAGTTCAGATAGCTCATTTGACTCTACCTAGGGTGAGCCTACAATGCGACTGTTTTTTCTTGACTTCAAAGGTACTTGATGACTCACCACGATCCCGGATCCCCATCATTCGCATTCCCCTTGTACCGCCTCGCCCAGGAGCTGGGGATCAAGTCCTCACTCCTGCAGGCGGGTGTGTCTCACGGGGACGACGTCATTCTGCTGTTCTCGTTTCCTCACAACCAAGTCGAGCCCGGGCCGCGGGACCAGCAAATGTCTGCCATTCTCACCAATATGTGGGCCAACTTCATCATCACAGGATCTCCTCAGGGGGGTCGCCTGAGCTCTTCGTTGCCCCCCTGGAGTCCACTGAGACCAGGGGAGCCTCTCACTTTCTACAGACTCTCCCTCACCCCCGGCATGGTGACTCAACCCTTCAGGTATAAGGTACGCCATTCTCTTAAAGGTAAAAGATACCTAACGTGAAAATTCCGTGAATTTTTTTACACGGAAATTTCCTATTTGTGTCATTTCCGCACGGTTTCTAAAAGTTCAACTCAATAACTTCTATTTGGACTATTTAGTGTTAATCAAAAATTTATTTTAGCAAAACCTGGTATGGATATAAATTATAAGATGTTTCATATCGACTAATTTGCACAATTTGGAGATTACTTATGAATTGATTAGGTAAAGAAATCAGTCCTTCCAAAGGCACAGGCTGGTGGAGAATACGTTATTCTCTTTATTTGAGCCCTTTTTAAATTTATTTACATTTCCTTGCCTAAACAAATTGACATCAGGCCATCATTACGAATGAAAAATTGAACCTTATTGCCAGAAAAAGTTTATAAAAAACTGGCATGGCGAGTAGAAATAAATGTGGCTAAAAGTTGTATTACAAGTCAATAGCTCGTATAATTACTAATTTATAATCGTAATTTTGAGTCAGCTCGATTATATGAACGATCTCGTGAGCCGTCAACTATTGCACAAGAAAGTGCAATGTATGTTATAATTTGGACGAGCCTCAACACTCAACATTGAGGGTCAGTATTGACCTTCCAACCAGCGGCAGTCAGTAGGCATAGCATAACTCACTAATACAGGACCTAATTTTGTTCCCTTAATAATTTCTCACACTTTACTACACATGGATAACAATAGAAGGTTGAGAGTAGAGTCTGCCGAGTCATTTGATTGTCATGTTTACACTATTTTAATTTTTCTATAGCCTATATTAAAATTTGTATCAATATTGACGTGCAATCGTTGCGAAGTACTTCGGTACTGTGTGAGGGCTCTATACAGCTGGAGTAGAATGTGTTCAGACGTCTGCAGAAGAGCAGTCAAACGACACCACGGATCATCAAATGTAAATTATTGGAGTCCATAAAAGTTTCATCAACACTGTGACATTTTTCTATGTCAGGAGCGCAATCTTTGGCAGCAGACGCTGCCGTTGGTGGAGTCCATGAGTGACGACCTGGAAGAGACCCTGAACTGGCAGATAGCAACGTGGGTGGTGAGTGTGGTGAGTCTATTGCTGCTGCTGGCCCTCCTACTGCTGCTGCTGGGGCTCCTCCTCAGTAGGCGGAAAAAGCAGTATCCTGCTGGCACTGCTACTTTACGCAGCCGACAACCGAGGTCTTCTACATACGGCACTCCAGGCGAGCGTGCCGAATAGTCAAGAGTCTTCTATGGGATCGGATTTTGAAATTGTGAACTCCTTGCTTGGGAAAACTCAACAAATCATGCAAAACAACATCTATCTAAATTTTTAATCAAACTCATATTGTAAAACTGTTGGTACATGTGGGTAGATCAAAGCTTGTATGTAATACTTGTTGAAAAATATTCATTCTATGCTTCAAACTTATAAAAGTAAGAACTTTTGTTTATATACAAGAGAAAGCGACGACGGGAGGAAATTGTGTATGGATGACAGAGAAGATTAAAGTTTTAAAACTAAGTTCTCGTGAGGCTCTCGTTGGCCAGTTTATAAAGCTAAATATTTTTAACGTTATTGTTTGTATACTGTATAGTCAAAGCGATGTCCAAAACTTCTCGAGAATTATTAACAAAGACTGGTGTACATTTTTATTACTAATTATCTTTCGCGCAGTTATTTTGTTTCGTTGCGCGTTTAGTTTATTGTTTTAAATGATGGGGAAAAGTATTCATTCCCTATTTGGATAGTTGAATACTACCAGCAACTGATCAGAGGACACACGGGTGTTGCTTTGGTTCTTGCAGGGCCTACACACTGAGTAGAGCATCATCTCATATTCATGGATATCCAACGTTGAATGAAAAGATTCAGAAATATCTTAAAACTATAAATCTATGTACACTGCAACAGCACTCGTAATACATTCAAAATATTTACTGTCAAATCAGACTCTTGGATTCGTCAGATGATTCTTTATCACAAAATCTATCCCTGCCTTGGAAATAGTGAGGTGAAGCAGCTGCTGCACGATGCGAACAATGCGTTTTCACAAAATAATTCCCAATATCAGCTTTCCAAGAGAAATATTTGAATTAATAATTTTCGGGCATTATTGGACCAGCTTCTAGATGCTTCGTTGACTACTGCTGTTGTGATATTTACATATTATAAAATATATAATCGTGCTGTGTAAGTTAGGTAGAAGTATAATAAGACCTACTCATATCTAACATGAAAAAACTTGGGTGTGTTGAAACATTGTCGCGTCAGAGGAATGCAAAATGCATTAATGTTGCAGCCATTGCCCACCATGCTGCTTGCAATGCCTACATTTATTTTTGGTACGTACTCAGCCTTGTGGGTGAAATTTTCATTGCTTGCATACTTTTCAGCTAAATTCATCCAATTCATGTTCTCCAAGATTTGTGAGTACTGGAGCTCATCGTAAAGTATGAATAAATAATTTTGAAACTAATGTTGATCGCGAAAACAGTGAGGGTCATTTCTTTTCAGATAATAGCAGCCCTTTAATTGTACGGGCTAAAATATGACGAAAAAAATAAATTAATTAATTTTGGTGATCAAGTCTAATACGTCACATCAAACAAAAAAGTTAAATATTCAGAGAGGTCTGAACAGACTCTGTACTTCAATTCAAATAAACTTTACATACAAGTGATAGCTATTATCTGTATTCTGTTATACCAGTGTGTATGTCCATTAAAAATAACGGGTTTTAATATCATTGAAGGGAAAACTTAAAGCAAGAGATTCTCAGCCCAATCAGGAAGTCTACGGATTTAACTCCAGCGAGTAAGAATCTATATACCTGAAAGTGTACGGATGTAACTACCAGTATTTAAGGGAGATTCCCATTGTAATAACATAGGATAAATTATGCACAAAAAATTATTTATTTAAGGAGACACCTGGCGTTTTATTATGTAGTGTTGATGCTATAATCATAGTAAGCTCAGTGACTTCTTATTTTTCCAACCTTTATCTTCTAACTCCTGAAATAAAAGAAACGAACGTCAAGTGTCTCATTCCTCCTTGACAAAAATTCATCCGTCTAAAAAAATTGAGTTTTCCTGATCATGGTAATTATGTAATTTTTCATGATCGATTGATTTATTATAGCTTTTTGAATAGACAGTCCTCAAACTGCAAGAGCACAGTTGTGTCCCGAGGGCCGAGGCAACATTTGTATCTGTTCAAGACAGAGCAAGCAAGAAAAACGATTTCGTGCAGCTTGAAGATCTCTTAGAGTATAATTTAGCAAGATTGACTGAACGAACAAAAAAATATAAGCTAAGAGTACTGTTCACTTTGCTTTGTTCTTGAGAACGTAGGAGTTCGAACAGACTGTAGTATTTAGAAGACTTTAGTGGAGATATAGCTGCCCACGCATATGAAGAAAAACCAATCAATCAAAAATTTCAAAAAAAACGTGACACATCATTTCCGCATATCAAAGTAGCAAACAAATAAAGAAATTTAGCTTCTATGCATGATTAAACAAAATTAACTTAGTAACGGAACATGCTCCATATAAGTGTCTACCATGTGTTTGTGTCACACAACTTAAGTATAAACTGAAATAGAGCTAACAATATTCAAACGAAACATACGTAAATGTCAAACTCGTGCTATAATTCCTCAGCTCCGGAGTCAAATCGACTAATTTAATTTTATCAAAAACCGGGATGTTTTTTACTTTTTACTTATTTTTCTGTTATATTTCAGGCTTATAAATTGGTGCTTTTTTAACCTGATAAACGTTAACATGTTAAAAAGGTTCAATTTTCATAAAGCACAAAAAAATTCTTGATAGAAAATAAATTGTGTTTTGCTTAGAGCTAAATAGAATTTTGTATGAATTAGTTTACTCTTCAGATTATTCTTCGTCCAAAGCTTTTACATGTATATGTATATATGCATATGTGTATGTGTATATATATATATAATATGTACATATGCATGTGTGTGTATGTGTATATGTATGTTCGTATTTATGTGTATGTATATGTATGTATTTATATATATATGTAATCTTTTACGTTATTTTTTTACTTATCGAAAGCATACTCAAAAAATTTATCCATCAATGTCAGTAATTGCTTTGCTTCAATAAGTGACTGTGAAACCTCAGAACTTTAGTCTACTACAGCTTTTCTTATCTATATTAACATCTAAGTATTGAAAATTTGACACATTCACTGTTATATTTTATTTTTTTACTCTCTTCCTCTGATATGTAATGCCCGTTCATATTAAACACGATATTTACAGATAACTGTAATAATGATTAAATTAAATCGATCCAGCAAGCCATACCATACGGTCAACCAATAATTAGAAGTTACAATTTCAATTTAATAACAATTACAACTTTATGTTTCAAGTTTTCGCTCTCATAATTTTTCTTTTTCGGTCTTTCTCGGATGTTAAACATCCAATTCAGTTATTATAAATGTAATGATGTCAAGTCTAAGCTGTACCTAAAGAAAATATTTCGCTGATCACCTAAAATACGTATAATACTTACCACGTCAGAATTTATATGTATCACCAATGATTACCTCTTAAGTCATCATTGAAAAAGCGAAGTTTCATTTGTTTCCCCATGTATATTTAACGTTCATTGCGTGATGTGAATGTTTACGTATACCCGTAGGTACTGCTGTTATATCATCTACTATGTATAGAATACCTACCACTTAAGGATTTTATGATAAGGCATCTTTAAAAACCAATGCTGTTACATTTCTTACATACCAACTTTATTGGAAACATACGTTTTTGTTTGTTTGTTTGTTTGTTTGATATCTCCGACAGGGCTCGTGGTTGCCGTAACTTGCCGAACGCCGACGACCCGGTTGTAAACTAGACTATTGCCAGCCGTCGTAAGAAGAGGTTCGTTAGCGCATTGCTAATGAGGTTTTATTGTGTATAGGTGGTGATATTTGTTATAAATATATATATATTAGTTATAGATTTAATTAGGTCCTTCATGGAAGTTTCAAATTTGTGTTCCTTGTTGTGTTGCAGATTATTGCATAAATGCCAGAGTTCTTTGTTTAATAAAGCCACATTACTGGTAAAGCCGTATTTCATTCCAATTTATTAAACAAAGAAAGCACTCCCATGGAGCGGTATCTAAGACCTGATCGCCTGGAGAGTGACCCCAGCCACTCCACTGCGGCCAGGAGTGGCTGCACTGGATGAGGACATTCCAGGCCTTCACTCAGGCTGTTCGACAGACTGCTCCAAGTGTCAAAAAGTTAGATCTCCTCGTCAATTACGTCGCTCCACAAGTGTTTGACTGTATCGCTGAATGCACCACATATGATGCAGCTGAAGCTACCTTGCAAACATTGTGTATAAAACTTAAAAATGTAATATTCGCCCGACATGTACTGGTTACCAGACATCAAGATCCAGGGGAGTCTCTCGATCAATTCCTTCATGCATTGAAGCTTTTAGCAAAAGATAGTAATTTCCTGGCTGTAACGGCTGCTGAGGCTGCAGATCAGCATATAAGGGATGCTTTTATTAATGGCATGGCATCCAACGTCATTAGACAGCGGCTGCTTGAGAATAAAACGTTGGATTTGCAAACCGCTTATGAGCAGGCTCACAGCCTAGAGATGGCACAAAAACATTCAGCCTCATACTCTCAGACTTAGCAAGAGTTGTCTCTGTTAGTGCTGTTTGCCTCCTGGCACAGTTCCCAGTGTCAATGATGGGAACCGGGAGTTAGTAGAGCTGGATGATGATCCATCGTCCTTGTCTGCAGCTGTAACCCCTGCTGCTCAGAAATGTATTTTTTTGTGGCTATTCTAAGCATCCTCGTATTCGGTGTGTTGAGCTAGGGAAGCCATAGGCAATTCTTGTATGAGGAAGGAGCATTACGCAAAGGTTTGCAGGTCAGGGAAGCAACTAAAATCAGCTCCTTATACCTACTCTGCAGCCTCGCTTGCTACTATAGCCGTAGCCTCACCATTGTGTTTGCGGAGAACAGTTTGTCTAACAGGAGTTAATGGGGTTTATGTTCAAGAATTACTTGATACTGGTAGCTCAGAAAATTTTGTTTAAAGGTGTGTGGCGGAGAGGCTGAAGTTAGCCGTTGATCCTTACCTGGGACAAGTCTCTAGTAGCCACCGTGGTCGAGTGGTCTACGTTTAATAAACCGCGGTCGAGTGGTCTACGGCCTGTCTCATGTATCAGGTCTCTGCCTCGTGCAGAAAGACTGCGGGTTCGAAACCCGGCCATGAACACAAGTTATTTCTCGTTGTTTCTTCGCGCCGTGAGCTCGCACGTATCGGTAGGGCTTACTGGGTAAGCACTCAACACGCCCATGGACACGTCCATCAAACCTCCCGGGATCGTCGCATGGAGCTCACCATCACCCTTACTCCTAGAATGTTAACCTTAAGAATTTGACAAACCAATGTACTAATGTCTATGTACTGTGTATTTGATTGGAAATAAGTTTTTTTTCTGTTGTAAATCAGGTCTCTGCTTCATGCAGAAAGACTGCAGGTTCGAAACCCGGCCATGAACACGAGTTGTTTCTCGTCGTTTCTTCGCGCCGTGAGCTCGCACGTATCGGTAACCCCTCAACACGTCCATCAACCTCCCGGGATTTTCGCCACATGGAGTTTCACCATCACTCTTACTCTTAGGAGAATGTTAACCTAAAGAATTTTAAAAACAAATGTACTAATGCCTATGTACTGTGTACTCGATTGGAAATGAAGTTTGTTTGTTTGTTTTTGTTCTACGGCAGATACCTCATTTTCAGCTTCTATCCTGGGTGAATGTACTGTTGAGCTGCAAACAAACAACAAACAAAAACGTATATTTCCAATAAAGTTGGTACATAAGAAATGTAACATCATTGGTTTTTAAAAATGCC